>JACGCM010001149.1:0-30624 GCA_014058105.1 Kingdonia uniflora | reverse complement strand
TTTTTCAGTTTCACTGTCAGCTTGAATTTTGGAGTCCTCCGAAATGTGTGAGTTATATGTATAGTCGTGGCAAAATGTTGATTAGAAAGAAGATGCTATTGTGATTAGGAGTATTTAATTATATTTGCTATAGAATAGCCAAATGTAAAGATCGAATAATGTTATGCGGTGAAATGAGAATAAATTTCTTCTTCAGAACGTAGTTGTCAATATTTTAGGAATGCAAAGTGTTTTGTCGAATATATTTTGGACTTGGCAAATTGTTAGAATGTAGTAATACAATGTGCATGGTGGTATTTGTAATGTCGAATGAAATTTTATAATTTTAAACTGAGTGTTGAGATCTTCCATAGATATGGGGAATTATAAATAAAGTAAAAAAACTATGTGGAGGCAATGAGGGGTTTAAAACATGGCGAGGTGCGCTCCTATAGGTAAAATTTTGAAGTATAAGAAAATGATGTCCAACATCTTTGTGACATGATAGGTTGTGCTTTGATAAGTATGAACATGTCAGGGGAAGTTCTTTGAGATATGGAAGGATTGGAGCAACAATATAGGGGTTTGTTGGTTTTGAGAAGGCGAAGAGCCAAAGACTCGAGGAGAGACGTGTAAAACATTATGCTCGATTACTCGAACGGTCGCGAAGTGGTGTAATGAACAATCGTGTGGGTCTATAAATAGTTCTGAGGTGGGCGACTGTTCATATTTTATAAAATCTAAAAAATTCTTTCTAATGTGAACTCGTTGTGCTCGTCATTTGAATCGTTATCAATAATGGGAAGGATGACATAAGTGCTCTGATTAAGAGAGTAAAGTGGGCAAAACAGAGGGATACCAAGCAGCGCGTATTCAAGGTTAGTAATTTTATTGCTTATGTAAGATTGTTGATTGTTGTTCAGTAAATATGTGTAGATGTAGGAATGATAAGTGTATTGGTAGAAAGAATTTATAGTAGATATGATGATTGTATGGAATTGAATATTTGACTGTGCTAGGGTTTTGATCATAGAAGTTGTTATTGATCGTTAAAGGGTGTTGTTTCGGTGGTAATGAAGTTGTTTTGAGTTATAAGGGTATTGGAGAGAGATAATTGTGATTAATGGGTGGTGAGGAGTGGAAAGAGGGATTGGTGGGTGTCGTGGCGAGTATGGTGCGACTGTAGGGAAGTTGTTGGGATTTCTGCGAGATTATCGGAATGGAGTTTTGGATTAGGCGTGATATGGCCGGATTTTACGCTAGAGAAAGTGTATCTTCAAATCTTTTGAATTGTATCATTTTTGGCGGGAACAGGCAAAGTGTAGTCGAGTACTTTTTTTTTTTTTTTTTTTTTTTTTGCGTAAATTTGGTTTTTATTTAATATACAAGATCAAAACAAGAGGGGGACTTAAAGCCTGACCTTTTAGTACTACAAAAGATTCAGTGTCTAATAGCTACAACTCCTAATTTATCAAGAAAGTAGGAGGCTTGTATTTGTCTAGGTAGCGCTGCAACTGACCAGAACTCGAGGTTCTGTTGTGTACTTCCCAACTTGGAGAGACCATCAGCAGATTCGTTCCCTTCTCTGTATGTGTGAACCATGTTATTTGGAGCTTCTGGCTGAGTTGACATATCATTTTCCATATGGCTTGAAACTTGCTGAGGCATATGCCTATTTGTTTGTGCCAGTTCACTATAACTTCAGCATCCATTTCGACCACGAGTGGAAACTAGTTGTTTTCTTTGCAGAATTTGAGGCCATGTAGTAGTCCATAAAGTTCAGCTGCCGTGTTCATGCCATTTCCTAGCGCCATACTGAAGCCAAATTTCATCTCTCCATGTGAGTTGCGTATGATACCTCCAGCTCTAGAGAGACCATTGTTGAAAGAAGATCCATCAATGTTCAGTTTAAACCACCCTGGTGGTGGTGCATGCCATTTTACCAATATGCTTGTTTTACGTTTTATCTGGAGCATGTGTACTCGGAGAACATGCAGCGATATTGTGTCCCCAAAGTTGCCGCTTTGTGTTAGTTTAGTATTGATCATGATGTCCTGAAGCCATCGGCATGTTTTGGTAACAATCGCTTGAGCATTCATCGGCATGTCGTCGAATCGATGTTTGCAACGTGCTTTCCACAATTCTCAGCTTATGATAGCCGGAAGAACTCCTTTAATGATGCCCATTTGCGTGCTTTTGTTGGCTGCCAGTAACCATATTCCTTGCCTTGCCCAAAAACTTTCAGCCGGTATGTTTCGAACCCCACAAACGTGCGCAAAAAACTGCCAAACTTGTTGTGCTGTCTCTCCGTTTACGAGCAAGTGGTTCAGCGTTTTGTTGTTATCCGAGAGACATTAGCAGCATCGGGAAACAAAAGGAAGTCGTAGTTGTATGAAATCGTCTACTGTGAGAACTTTCTTCCACGTTTTGCAGCTGAAAACCTAAATTTTGGTGGGTATGAGTTTTTGCCAAATCCAATCCATACGACGTTGTGTATCCGTAGTCCCTCTCCAAAATTGCCAAGCTGACTTACCGTGAAGTTACCACTTTCAGAAGGGACCCATAACGGTGTATCGTTGCCCTCTCCGAGGATGAACTTGTTTGCGGGCGTTACCTTCAAGTCTGCCGGCAGTTCATGGTTTAGGCGCTGCCAATTCCAGTTTGCTCCATTGACAATAATTTCCTTTATTGTGATATCTTGGCTGCAGTCTATGTTCAGTGCATCCGCTAGGTTGCCCTCCCCTGTCCAGTCGTCTTTCCAGAAATTGCAATTTCCTGAACCCAAGTTCCACACAGTATTTGCATGAACTGTTTCAAACAGATTTCTAATGCTTGTCCACAAAGGAGAGGTATTTGATCGAAGCTGAGATAAGTCATTGTTTAGGGTGTACTTGCTTTTAGAAACCTAGGCCCGAAATTATCGGCATGGAGCACATTCTAACATTTCTTGAGTTGTAAACTATGCATGATATCGTCGAGCTTTCGGATGCCGAGTCCGCCTTCCTCTTTCGGTAGACAAATGTCGTTCCATGAGACCCAATGTCGTTTGTTCTTGCCTTCAAATTTTCCCCAGAAGAAATTGGAGAACATGCTCTCCAATTTTCTAATGACTGAATTCGGAACAGTGATACATGCTAGCAGATGTATTGGCATGGAGTTTAAAGCGTGGTTTATTAGAAAGAGTTTTCCGCCTTGGAATAGGAGCTTCCCGTGCCATCCTTCAATTCTTTGTTGTACCTTAGTGATTAGCTTCTCAAAGTGTTGATGTCGAACTTTACCATAGTTGATGGGTACCCCCAGATATAACATAGGAAATAACCTATGTTGGAATCCGCTAGTTGTTTGAATGATTTGTTTTCAAGCGGCAGTCGTATTATGGTGCACGTAGATACCACTTTTCTCCTTGTTAACCAATTCCCAGAGAATGTTTCATATTTGTCCATAAACTTCAGTAGCCCCATAAGAGAGGATTGGCTTCCGTTTCGGAACACTAGAAAGTCATCTTCATACAGTAAATGTGTGATCGGAAGACAACCCCGAGCTGATTTAAAGTACCCAATTTGGCCATCTATTAAGCATTTCGATAAACCTTCTGAGAGTACTTCTTCTGCAATGATGAAAAGCAAAGGTGATAGGGGTCCCCTAGCCAAAAGCCTCTAGTGGATTTGAAAAATCCTTTGAATACTCCTTGTAGCACCACCGAAAACTAGGGTGTTTCAACACAGTGAGAAATAAGATTTACGCATGAGTTGCTAAACCCAAATTTATCAAGAACCATCCTGAGAATTTTCCAGTCCAAACGGTCATATGCCTTGGCCATGTCCACCTTTATCATAACGTTGTTGCCCCGTACCTTTCTATGTACGTCCCCCACCATTTCTTGGGCGAGAGTAATAGTATCGCTGATGTCCTTACCCTGTATGTACGCGCTCCTTGATTGCCCAAGATCATCTTGTATAGGAGTACAGTCAATCTAGTAGCGATGATTTGAGAGAAAATTTTATAGACCACTGAACATAAGCTGATCGGCCGGTAGTCACCCAACGTTGTAGGTGTCTCGACCTTTGGGATTAGTGTCAGGAAGGTGGTAGTTTAGAATCTGGAAATGGGAGCTCTATTAAAAAATTCATTGGCCGCTCCGTGTAAGTCGTCCTTAATGATGTCCCAACAGGTTGTAAAGAAACTGGTTGAAAAACCGTCGCTACCAGGAGTGCTGTCATCGGGAATATTGAAAGCACTAGTTTTTAACTCCTCCATAGTTGGTGGTGACATAATATAGTTGCTTTCTTCATCTGTGATAGTCGTAGGGATGCAGTTCAGTAATTCTGGATTTGGTTGGGTTGGAGGTGTGTTTAGTACGTCCTTATAGTAAGAGATAGCTGCTTCATGGATCAGTCCAATATCTTGCCTGTGGGTACCGTCTGGCATTGTGAAATTTGAGAGAAATAATTTTTTGCGGTTAATTTGAGTGACTGTGTGAAAGAATTGGGTATTCGCGTCTCCTGCTTGAATCCGCTTTACCCGCGACTGTTCCCTCCAAAATATTTCCTCTTTGTGTAACATATCAGCATGTTCTCTTTGCACGTTGCTAAGATTTGCACTAACCTGTTCGTCCCAACCACCTTGTAATAGGAAATCCAGCTCCGTGATTTTGTCTTCAAGTAATTTGATGTTCTGCATAACATTTCCAAAAACTGATTTATTCCACTCTCGCAAGGCCGCCTTGACTAGTTTCAGCTTATACGCAAAGGAGGAAAGGCAGTTTCCAAACACCCCCGATGGCCATGTATCTTCAATAAGCTTCAGAAACGTGATGTGTGAGTCGTTCACATTTTCAAAAATTTGAATTGTCTGGGGCCCTGATAAGCGTTGCTCGTGAATGTTAGGAGGAGTGGAGAGTGGTCTGAACAAACCTGTGTGAGGTGGTTGATCTTGTGTACCGGGAACCCAGTCATGAACGCAGCATTGACGAGTGTTCTATCCAATCTTGCCCACTGTCTTGAACTGCCCTGATGATTGTTGCACCAAGTGTATCCTGAACCCAAGAAACCAGTATCCATTATCCCTGCAACTTGTATCATATCTTTAAATTCTGTAACCTCTCTGTGGCCTATTCTCCGACCACCTAGTCTTTCAGTTTCATATCGTATAGTGTTAAAATCACCCAATACACACCAAGGAGTTGCAATGTTTTGGGCGAGTAAGCAAATGTCATCCCACAGCGGTCGGCGTTCAGTACTTATGCATTTAGCATAAACAAAAGTCACTATGGCACTCCAGTCATTGTTCAGCGCCATTTTGTAGTGTATAAGTTGATTAGTAGCATATAGAAGTGTTACTGCATAATCTTGTTTCCAGAGTATCCAACCTTTACCATTCTGATCTTGATTAGACAAAAAGGAATTGCACTTTATTTAGATACAAATACTAGCAATATGTGAGACATCTAAAAAAGGTTCTAACAATACCACAATCGAAATTTTGTGCTGTTGTATGATTCTTTTGAGATGATTTATTATCTTGGCATTGCCAATGCCCCTGCAATTCCAAACGAGCAGCGGTCCTTCTATCATAATCAGTTTGGAGGTTGTTGAGCACTCTTGCTCCTTGTGATCACACTGAGAGGCATTCGTTGAGGCCTTGAGCGCACTTTCTTGACCGGAGTCCAATCCTTGCAGGTTCCTCCTTCCATATTCGAGTGAAAGCCACGTTCAAACTCAGAGCCATACGCTGCTGCAGGTTCACCGTCTGATACAAGGTTTTCCATCAAATTCTTGTGTTTGGCTGATGCTGAATCAACTGCTGTAAGTTCCAACTCGGTATCATATGTTGCTGCGAGTTCGTCGGCAGTTGCAAGGATTTCCACATCTACATTCTCGCTGTTGGTTGCTGCTGTATCATCTGTATTTATAACCCTCGGGCTGTGCATAATTTTGTTGTTTGTCGATGTATCTAGGAGATGTACCTTCTCTATCCCAAGTGTATTGTTGTTCATCGCTGTAGCCATTGTATGTTGTTGTGAAGCCCTTGTTCCCAACAGTTTTACTTTGTTCGATAGAAGCTCGATGATGTTGTCCGTGACACCCAACTCAGGTACGTTGTTGTTTTGCTTGTTGTTTTTATCCTTATACGTTGGTTTGTTGTTATTGCCATCTTTAGTCGGCGCTTCCCTTCCCATGGTTGCTTTGTTCTTTCGAAGTTCATCACCCTTGTCTTGTAGAACAATCAGCTTGAGCTTGGTGTAGTTTGCTTTGTTGTGGCCTTCCAGGCAGTATTGTATATAATACATTGAAAGCCTTTTATATATCACTGCTTGTTCCATGATTGAAGATTTTGTGAGCGCAATTCCAACTTTCGTTGGTAGATCTTTCGTGAGATTTACCTCTACGCAAACCCTCGCAGTACTGGGTCTGCTTAGGCTTAATGTTGTAGTATCCGTGATAAGGTATTTGCCGATCAAACCAGCCATCTCCTTGATTATTCCATTCTTCTGTAGATGCAGCTTGAGACCTGGGAATTGAACGCATACTGGAGCAAAAGGGGAGTCTCTTTTGGGATCGAAATCGATCGTCTAGCGAGCCAACTTGAAGAAGAAACCCTTGATTTGTCTTGATTATCTAGAAAGATCTTTTATGACATCATGTTCATATGCCATACGCACCATAATGTGCTTGAAATCGAGCACTGCCACCTTAGGAACTACGAGGAGACCCCAATTGGATTCGATGTTCTTTTTAATGGCATCAAATCGAGGTTTTTCGGCGGGAAAACTCATAATGATTGTGGTATTGAATGCAGAAGCTGCTCTGTTCAGGTCTGATGGTGAGAATGAAATCATGGGCATCCCATCTTTCGACGAGATCCGAGTGTCAGGCTTAAACTCGTCAAGTGTTGGTCTAACCGCTTTCGAGGCAACACTAGCGAAGGAGGGTTTTGTGGTTGTGGTCGAAATGAATTCGACTTGAGGATGGGATAGCAACGAAGGTGAAGCAGAAATAGCCGGCAGGGAAAGAGGCTGCACGGGGATGATGGGAGGGGGGATGGCAGCACCACCCGAGGAGGAGCACGAAGCCATCGAAAAGGGGACGGTAAAAAGGGGGAATGAGGAGCAAAAGGGAAGGAATGAGATCAGCAAGGAGGAACAACCACAAAGGGAGAAGAAAGAAATGAAAAGCAAGATCAAGAGAGAAACCCTAGGAAGGGGCTAGGGTTAGGGTTTGAAGAGGAGTGACGACTCTCATCACCAGCAAGTATCGATTCGAATCAGGTAGGGATAGTCGAGAACTATTAGGTTCCTAAATTTCGACAAAAAAATATGTTAGTACAATAATCGATGTTAAGACTTAGAAAAATTTGAAATGACATATTATATCGAGAAATGAATGTAGTAAGCATCTTCGGGTAGCAATGGTATTTATCAGATCATAATGATAATAAGGAGTGAATAATGTGTTGGAGAACAAACTTGACAACTATATGAATATGAACATATAAACATATATATGTATCAGACATGATAGAGAGTAATTGTTGTAAAATTGGAATATGATTTTTAGGTTCTTAAAAATGACTTAACCAATTCAAATCGATGATTAATATATATATGGGTGCCTTGAAGATGTAGAGCCCCTGATGATCGATGTAACTACCTGTGTTCTGCAGTTGGGTGGTAGGTATAGGGTAGGGTTGAGTAGTACAGACATAGCTAGTGTGAACCAGTTTAGTATGGCACCTAGGTGTGTCAAAGTTTATGATGAGGATGCGACCGAGACAAATGTGGATCACAAGCCACAGGCTAGTGATTAAGAAGGTAGTGGGGATGGGGAGGAAGATGTGGAGGAGGGTGAGGAGGCTTGTTACGGAGAGGGTCCAGAAAAGAAGGAGATACTGAGTTTCAAGAAGAGGTATGGTATTCCTGCAGATATTAGGTTAGAGGAGTATCAATATGATATGATCGACCAGGAAGTACCCTTGGCTCAGATTCTCGTGCATCGAGAACAAATTAAGAAGGGGCTGAAGCTTCCTCTTCGAGTTGAACAGAAGAAGTTGATGAATTTTTTTTATGTGGCATCTGGTCAGTTTAACCAAAATGCGTACGACCTGTTTCACGTATGTAGGGCGATAAATGGTCGTTTAAACACAAAGGTGGAAGAGTTGATCATAGTTGACAATTTATGTGTATACTATACACATTAGATGAACCCAAAGAAGGTAGGCTATCGATACCTGATGAGATTTTTGAAAAGGTTGTTGTTCTATGACATGGTGTCAACAGAAGGGCGATATAGTGTTGAACGTCTATTCGTATCTGGGAACTACGAGTTCGACAAGAAAGACCCTGTGGATCCCATAAAAAGAAAGACTTTTTATTTAGGTTTGTGGTTAGGTAACGTAAAAATCAATGTTGTTGTTTGATTTATGTCTAAATTTGTGTGTATTGTGTATTTTCTTATTGGTACAAGTTTGAAGGAGATCGATAGGAAGTTTGAAGTACAAGAGGAACTGTACAACATAAGAAAGGGGTACTTTGGTAGGATCGACAATCTTGTCATCGACCAAGAGCGAGTGGGTACTCTTTTTCAAGAGACATGCTAAAAGAGGTAGAGGGCTAAAGAGGCAGTAGTTCTAGTTATTGACGGTAAGATGTCGGCAAAGAACAAGAGGGCTGCAGAGTCTAGTCAGCCGTTGGAAAATCCATCTTTAGCTGGGTATAGGACGGATTCCGTGACTACGGAGAGAGACTTGATATTTACTGAAACATTGGGAAAGAGTAAGAAGAAACGGGTGACTAGCCAAGTTGTTCCTCCCTTACTTCCTCCAAAGAGGTCTTCTCGAAGATCATCCAAAGTCTTCTCGAAGATCAACAAATGAGGTAGGGGTGAAAGATGATACACCAATCACTTTGCCTGATGGGCGACCTCCACGAGGTTCGACAAGTATGCATCAAAAGAAGAGGGCGGAGTCAGAATCTTCAAAGAAGAAGTTTGTCGAGGAATCTGAGACTGAGGTTCAGAAGGCGATGGAGGCGTATGTTACTGGTATGAATGTACTGAAGGCGGAGGTTGAGGATTGTTTGGTTGGGGCTGAGAGTTTGATAACTATTCTTAGTGAGGGTGATCGCAACATGTCGAAGGTGTGAAAATTTTATACATTGCTTCGATTAAAAAATCTGGTATGTCATTCGAACACTTAATTTATGAATGTAATGTAGATCAAAAAGTTATTGACGGAGGCCAAAGGTTGCATTGTTGGTAGTAGCGATCTTGCAAATCAGGTTTTGGCATACAAGAACATCGAGAAAGATCAGACGAGGGAAATAGAAGATCTGATCAAAGAAAAGAAGGGGTTGAATGCCACATTGAATAAGTACAATCTGGAAGCTGGGAAAGCGAGGGATCTTGCCCTTCGTGACGCAAAAAATTTTAGGATAAAAAGATCGAGGTGGTTAGGGTAGAGTTGGCAAAGGATAAGGAAAAGACATTGGCATTGTTGAGAAGCAACTTCGAGAAGGATGTACAGGAGTAGGTTGCTGATGCTCGAAAGGCGATGGGGTTGGAGCATGGTAAGATTTTGGAGGAGGTTAAGGTTAACCTGATATTGGATAATTTAGATGCTTGTAAGAAGGTGGGGGCCAACTATGTACAACAGTACGAGGTGTTGGAGATGAGGAAGGATTACTACAGGGGGTTGGCCAGTACTGGGGGTGCTATTTTCGAGGATTTAGATCTGAACGACGATGTTCCGAAAATTCCTGAAGTTCCTTCTAGGATGGAAGTTGTCAATAATTTGGTGATGATGGAAGCTGATGGTTTGCGTCGTGAGAAATTGTTAGATGTGTTTGCTCTTGAGTTGCTGAGGGTTGATGACGTGGTGTCTTCTCCTGTATTTTAAATAAAGTACTGTAAGCACAATACTCGTTTATGAGGAGTGATGTAAAAATGGTCGATGGGATTGAAACAATTGTTAACTTATGTGGGTTTTGAATTATGATGTGTTTGTTTGTTAAAGGAGTTTGAATTTTTTTTATGCATAGATATATTTTTTTTCTTTGGAATATTTATGCTAAGTGGTGATATTCGATAAGAATGATATTGTGACATGTGAATGTAGATAGTAGCAGAGTGTTGCTCGAAGCAACTATTTTTTGTATGGAAAGATGGCCATGTAATGACAAGTAGTTTGTACGGATTGCCAGATGTTAATCCTCAATAGGATATCTTGGTTTGATGGAATCGTGTCAATGAACAGGACATGATTTGCTCGACAAGTAAATAATGTAAACAATTATCCTGTAATAGGATATTGTTTGTCGAAGGATGGAATGTGTAGTGTTCACACATACTCATCAAGTATGGTTCAAGACTAAGTAAAAATAATAAAGATGATGGTAATTAATGCATACTTAGTAGTATGGATCGAGACCAAATAAGGATGAATGTAAAGATAATAACAATGATTGCTTGTCTGAAGCATACTATCAAGTATGGATCGAGATCAAGTTAAGATAGTAAGGATGCTTGATTGTCTGATGCATACGTATCAAGTATGGATCGAGATCAAACTAAGATAGAAAAGATGTAAGTAAAAGTAAAGATTATTTATTTGAATCGATGATAATTGTTACAGTTGTTACCTATAAAACATTTTCAGTTGGGCTGTATTCCATGGATATTCAAGCTGGATTTTGTCTTCCGTCATCAACCAGTAAGTCCCACTATTTGTTTTGTCACTGACAATGTATGGCCCTTCCCAGTTCTTAGACAATTTTTCAGAATTCTTAGGCTGAGTACTATCTTGGATTTATCGAAGGACAAGGTCGCCAATACCAAATTTTCTTTTTTGAACTATTTTGTTATAAGCTTTTTTCAATGTGTTATGGTATCGTGCCTAGTTTGCGATGGCTTTGTCTCGAGCTTCTTCGATCCAGTTTAGGTTGCAGAGGAGACCTAGCTCATTGTCTTTATTTGTGATTTTTCTTTAGCCACTTGGTAGATCAAGGTCTGGAGGTATGACTGCTTCAGTACTGAAGGCCATCATAAAAGAAGTACATCTAGTGGATGTTCATGGAGTAGTCCAGTATGCCTAGATAATACTAAGTAGTTTGTCTTTTCTTGTCGTCGAGGCGTTTGCGAAGGCCTGACTTAATGCTCTTGTTGATGGCTTCAGCTTGTCCGTTGTCTTGAGGGTAGTATGGTGTTGAAGTGGAGAGTTGAATTTTGTAGTTGTGGAGGAAATTGAGGACTTTGCTGCTGATGAATTGTTTGCCGCTGCCAGATCCTATCATTTGTGGGCAACAAAATTTAGTAATTATGTGCTCCCAAAGGAACTTGATTACTTTATTTTCATTGGCATGACATAGAGGAACTACTTTGACCCATTTTGTAAAATAGTCTTTTTAGTTTCCTGATGTGGGATGGAAAGGTCTGATGATGTCGATTCCCCATCGTTTGAATGGCCAGAAAACATTGCTAATGTGTAAGTCGAGTATAGGGCTTTTGATCTCTTGAGCGTGGATTTGGCATTTGTTGCATCGTCTAACAAAATCTTTACTGTCTTATCTCATCTTTAGCCAGTATATTCCCTGTGTGAATGCCCGTTGAGTTAATGATCTTCCCGAAACATGGGCTCCACAGATACCCTCGTGAAGTTCCTTGATTTTGATTTAAGCTTGTTTTTGGGAGATGCATTCAATAATGGGTCCCTCTCCGGTGATACGATATAAGACTTTATCTTGAACTGTGAATCTTTGGCATTTAGCCAAAAGTGATCGAGCTTCCTCTTTATTTGTTAGGAGGATATTGCAGTTGAGGTATGCATAAAAGGGTTTTCTCCTGCCTTTGACGTCTTCATCTTTTGTAAAAGAAATTTACATTATTGACTATATATCGAGACTTGAATGATCGATGAGTTCGATATCTAAAGATCTTTTTTCACTGTCTTCTAGCATGACAACGATGTAAGCTAATGCGCTAGCATGACGATTTTCTTGTCGAGGTAAGTAAGGGATCGATGCTTGTTTGAATTTGTTCATTTTTTCTTTGACCAGGGCAGCATAATCAACAATTTTCCTGAGGTACAAAATGTTTTGTTGTATTGATTGGCAACGAGTAAAGAATTGACGTAAACTACTATTTCTTCCACTCCAAGAGTAAGTGCGAGATCGAGTCCTTGGAGGATACCTTCATATTCAGTCTCATTGTTTGTAGCATAAAGGTTCAGTTTAATAGCTTTCTCGATGCGATGATTAAAGGGTGTTACGAGGACGATGTCAATCCCTGATCCTCGTGGTCCAACTGATCAGTTTGTAAAAAGTCGCCATCTGGTACTTTAGGACCATGCATCTAGTTCTGCAATTAAGTTATCTGTGAAGATTTCTTTGAGTTCTTCCCAATCGGGGTCCTCGACTGGAAAATTTGTCAAAAAAAAAACAACTGCTTGACCCTTGAAAAATATCTGGTGCTCGAAGGAGATGTCACTTGCCTAGGAAAACCGACTATTGTTGAATCCTTCGAGATTTTTCTTTTTTGGATAGTACCAGTTTGAGAGGATACTTAGTTATGATTTTGATGAGATGAGCTTGAAAGTATCGACAAAGTTTTTGAGAGCTGTATACTAAGGTGAGTAGTTGTTTTTCTGTTATTATAGGCATGAGAGTCTTGCTAATGAAGTAGATTAGTTTTTCTACTCCTTTATCATCTCAAATACGTACAGAACTACAAGAGTCATCAGTTGTGGATAAGTACATTGTTAGCATTTCGCCATCAACTAGAGTACTTATTATAAGAGGACTCCCCAAGTATCGTTTATGATCTTGGAAAGCCAACTCACAGTCAGGAATCCAGATAATCTCCTTGTGTTATTTCTTGGAAAGTGCAGTGGGATTTCCACGAAGAAGGAGGTAAAGAAGTTTGCATCGATCAGATAACTTAGAGATGAATCTGTAAAAAACTACAATCATGCTAGCAAATTTTTGGACATCTTTCTTTGTTCTCAGAGATGGCGTTACGATGGTGTTTTTATTTGTGCTGGATCAATTTTGATTCCTTTTTTACTGACTAGGTGTCCCAGAAATTTACCAGATACAACACCGAATTGGTATTTTCTGGGTTGAGTTTCATTTGGTAGGTGCGAAGGGTATCAAAGATGGTTTGGAGGTTGCTGAAATGATCCTCTTGTTTTAAGCTTTTACAGATCATATCATCATGTAGACTTCCATGTTGCCTAGATGATCTTTGAACATTTTAGTGACAAGACGTTGGTAAGTAGCTTCAGCATTCATTAACCTGAAAGGTATTACTGTGTAACAGTAGAGACCTCTTTTTGTAATGAAGGTTGTTTTTTCTTGATCTTCTACGGTGAGTAGAACTTAATTGTAGCTAGAGGCTGCATTCATCATGGAAAAAAGTTCGTGCCCTACGACAGAATCGAGAAGTTGGGGTATTAATGAGAGACAAAAGCTGTCTTTCAACGTGAATTTTTTAGGCTCTGTGAAGTCAACACAAACCTTGATATTCTTATTCTTCGTTGGGACTGCCACAATGTTAGAAACCCATTTTGGGTATTTTGCTTTACGAATAAATCCTACACGAAGGAGTTTTTTAATTTCTTCGTTCACAGCTTCGCAGAGGCGGGGAGTTAAGTTCCGGCATTTCTGTATGACTGCTTTGTTGTCGGAAGGAGGTTTAATTTGTGGCACGTGATTGATGGATCAATGCCAGACATTTCTTGGAAAGTCCAGGCAAAGATGTCAACGTTTTTCTTAAGTAGTTAGATCATGGTTTCTTTCTCGTCGGATAATAGCTTGGTGCCGATGAAGGTGTGACGCCTGGGCCCATCGAGTTCAATGGATTTAACTATTTTTGTGTTATGCTGCTCGAATGTGGGGGGTATTTTCTACTGTAGTTGCTATGTTTTGAGGAGTTTTGTCGTGTGAGAGTTGGTGGTGGTACTCTCGCACATACATGCAGCTGTTTGGCTACTTTTAATTTTGTAGACTTCATGATATGTTGGAAATTTTAATGCTAGATGATATGTAGAAGGTACTGCTTTTATCGAATGTAACCAACTTCAGTCCAAAATTCCCAAATATTTGGACTCAACATCGATAACTAGAAATATAACAAAAGTGGTTTCTGATCCCGCCTGAACTGGTAGGGTAATATCTCTTGTGGCTGATTATTTTAAACTGTTAAAGCCGGTGATTGTGGTTGTTGAAGCTTTCACAGAATCTTTAAGTCCAAAACCTCAATGACCTTCTGAACAAAATATCTATGACGCTTCCTATATCGACGAGAAGCATATGTAGGTAGTCTTGCCCAAATTTAAGCATAATGACTAGAAGGTCATCATGAGGGTACTTCACATGGCTGGTGTCATAGTCCTTGAAGGTAATTTGGTACAAACATTTTAATTTGCTCGACCTGGGGAGAAGTTTTGTTGACTTCCCTGTGGAGGTCATTTTACAACAAGATGTAATCCGATTGTCTTGTTTCCTTTTCTATCCTTTTCCAATTTATATCATGTAAAGGTGGCGAACTTGTTCTTGGCATTGATTTAGTTCAACATCTTTGTTCTTTGTCTTATTCTTGAGGATCTTTTGGATGTCGATGACATAATTATGAAGCCTCCCAGCTAATAGGATGTGGTGAAAGATTTAAATGAGAGAGTAGAAATTGTTAGTTTCATGACTATGCACATTGTGATACTGACATAGAGGTTTATTGGGGATATCGGGAATTTTTTATGCTACACGATAACACTCATCTCCCTTTATCAATGGTAAGATAGCGGAAAGAGTCATTGTCATTGGGGGCAGAACTGGGACGGATCTCTTGGGTCATTTGTTATTTATCCCATTGTTGTCGTTGTTTCTACCACGTTGTTTGGGTGCTTCGGTAGTGGCCAACTTTTGGGGTGGAGATGAAGCTATTTCCTGAGAATGGATGACAGAGGAACTTTTTATTTATCTTTCTTGGATAGTTCTAATTTGATGTAGTTATTAACTATATCATTCATTTCTATCACCATTCTGGGTTTGTGCAAGGTAAGTTTTTCTCGGACCTTAGAGTCGATATGTAGGGCTGAGGTAATTACTGGAAAGACGATTTTAGGATTTGAGTTCCCAACTTTTTGTGTTTCTTGTAAGAAACGCTTGTAAACGCTTGCCAATGTTTCTTTTGTGCCCTACTCGTAGATGAACAAAGAATCTACAGTGATCTCTCACTCTTTAGCATGAACATAATTGGACTCGAATAGACGCTGCAACTAGATGAATGTGGTGATGGAGCCTTCTTGGATTGTATGGAACCATCTGAGAAGTTCTTCTTTCATGTTAATATTGAATAGCCTGCATAGCATGTGGTCGAGTTTGGAGTATAATCTAACTGCAACTTTGAAGTGTTAGACGTGGGTGAGGGGGCCAGTGAGGCCTGCATATTGAATAAACTTTGGCATGTGGAAATTGTCTGGAATGGGCATAACTTCGAGATGAGGGGAGGTGGGATTTGTTTTGATTCTATTAAGTGCAGACCTTCAGCCTAGAATATCAGATTTTATGGCTTGGATCCTATTATTTAGGTCATCCAAGGTAACAAACTGCGGAGGAGGAATTGATACGGTTACAACTTACATATCAAAATCTCCCTGTCCTCCTGGTCCCAATCGGTCCCTGAATAGTCTTCTTTTGGGTAGTAGGGGAGTTTGATGACACGTCCGTCGACTTCCTTGAGTTGTCGATGTTGAGGATGTATCTCCAAAGTGTCGAGAAGCCCTATTTGGATTTCTGGATCTGGATCAATAAGTTCGTAATAAGTTCTCCCTTGGTTGATCATCTCTTTGGACTGCTCTTGATTGATGATCACTCCAGGCTTGTGGAGGTGATGTTTGACAGCCCGTGAGTCAATCTTGAGTTCTTCTTAATCTCTCCATCTCCTTCTGATGTGTCCAACTCAGTTGGTCCAAGGTTTTCCTTCTTTCGTCTCTTTCCACTTGAAGAGCTTAAGCGTGAATATGCTGATCTTCCAACCTTTGGGCTTTATCGGACTCTATTTGTCTCTGAAGATCGATCACTGTACTATGCAGGTCAACTATTTCTGGTATCAGATTGATTTCCTGGTCTCTTACTGTGCTGGAATGGCTTCGGAGATTCATATTTGTCATCAGATTATTTTTAGATTAGGGGTGTTAAAGAAAAGTATGGTATTTCCCACAAACGGTGCCAATTGAAATTGCGTGTTTTCTGGAAGGATAATCTTCGCCAATACTTTTTGGAAGGATGATGCAATAATAAGCTAAGGCAAATAAGATTTTACGTGGAAATTCAGTAAAGGCTGAGAAAAACCATGACCTTGAGGAGGATTTTTATGTTAAATCTAATATGTTGCTAGTTAGTACAAGTTTATGGAATGATAGTCAAGTAAGGAAGAGGAAATAGTAAAGTTGCGGATTTGAATAGCTCATTCTCTGCCCGTATTTATAGTAGATATACACAATTTACAAAAGGAAAAATAGTTTCCTATTTTGGGGGTAGTGGGCAAACTTCGTGGATCTCTAACGGTTCTTTCTTGACCAGACACAACAGCTACTTTTAGTAGGTCAAGGACTTATGGTATCTTCTCGAATGTTGTCTGTCTTCAACTATGCAATACTGACTATCTTTGAATATGTTGTGTTGGCTTACCCTTGCTGAATCTGGGGAATATGCTACTACAGGTAGTTTCTAAAGTACCTTTATCCCTTATTTCGTGTTACTTAAAACCCCATAATCAGTATTTAGTTATTAATCTTGTACTCTTATAAGATTGTCTTTAAAAACATTTTGGTAAGTACTGGGGGCTGATATAAGCATCTGAGTATGAGGGCATTTTCAATACTCACGTTAGCATGTTTATAGGTTTATTAAGCTAAGTTGCAAGTTTGTTTCAATAATGGTCAGCATGTCGAGAATTTGAAAGATTTGGCTATTATTGTGGAAAGCCGCAAAGGTAAATATTTGGATCTCTCTCTCTCTCTCACTCTTTCTGATTCTTATGCTACTATTTTACTCCAAATGAACTTGTAATAGTATGACTGTTTTCTAATTGTAATTTTTTGCTAATGATGTTTTAATGGTAAGCTTTTATGAGACTGTGATGAAAGTAGGCAACTCTCAGTGTAGAAGAACACTAGAGAAAATCAGTTTGTGGAAGCAACTCGGGCAACAAGTAAGTACTATTTAGTGATGCTTCTCTTCACCGTGGAACTCCACTTGTGAGTTTCTTCTACCCCTTCTAGTTTTGGATTATAGTTGGCCTGTGTTTATTTGACTTAATTTGAGGAATTGAGAATAAGGCAGTCTCTATTTTTGATTGGGGTTTCATAGTTTAATGGGTGTTAATTACAGGTTGAGAAGAAGTACATCGTAGATGGACATGGGCGATATTATTGTTTGGAGAAGTTTCATAAAACCCAAAGTACTTACAATGGTTTAAAGAGCTTTCATCTGTTGGAATTTTAAGTGAATCTTATAATGGTAATGGTTTTGTAACAACCCATGTTTTCCACTTCGTTAAGAACTTAAGTTTCTCTTTTTTGATTTTAGCATGCAACAAGGTATACTAATGTTATTTTCTTTTCAGGCTTGGGGGAGTGCATCAAGATATTTGTTATGATGGTCCAGTATTGAAGGACCATTAATGAAGTGTTTGTATCGATCATTTACGAAGAGCTAACAATTACTTGATGGCTTTTCAATGTGAATAGCAAAAAAAATGACGAGGCTTCAACTTCTAGATATATTCATAAAGGAAACTCATATGACTGTTTGGTCTTATGCTCTGTAAGTTTTCCTTACGTCAAAGTTGAAGTTCTAGTTGTTCCATGTTATCACATATATTTAGTATATGAGTTTTATCCAGGTCTTTTATTTATTCCTACTCTTTGTTCTACCTCATCTTGATATAGAGTTAATCGATTCACGAAACTACTAATTGAGCATACTTGATTAACTCTAACTCACTATAAGAAAACTGTTATTTAATAAATCTTGTTGCATTAAAGGCTTATCTATGGCTCAATCATTGACTAGTTATTTGTAGAACATTCCCTTCTTGAGTTTTAATTTGATTGTTTTTTATTGGTTTATAAATATATCCGACCAACGTTCCCAACACATTCTTGGAAGCATCAGCATTATTTTTAATATTTATGCTATATTTCTTGTATTTCTCCTTTTGTAAATGTCTTTGTAATTTTGCTACCATGACATAAGAATGAATAAGTGTTTCAAGTTCAGAGGAGACTTTATTGTTATACTTCTTGTACTCTATTTGAATTTTCACCAATTAATACATTTTGTAAATTAGAGTGGTGAGATAGAAGGAAGGGGGTTAAGTGCTGCTAGGTGGAAGGGCAGGTGGTATTATGGGGTATGTAAGGCTGGAAGTGAAATGTGAAATGTGAGGGAGGGAAAAGGAGAGAAGAGCTGGGGGTGGGAGGTGGAGTATGTAATTAAATTTTATTTTTTGTTTTTGAATAACTATCAACATCATTCTATAAATGAGGTGGTAGCGTTCAATGATCTTTTAACATGGCATCCTGGATGACTTTAAAAGTCCAATCACATGGCTTGAGGACATAAATATGTCATTTATTATGGTCATTTGCGTCACTTACAAAGTGATGTGGATAATCTGGACTTTCCAAGTCATCGAGGTCAACGTCACTTAAGAAAGTGAGAAACCCAAATTTGTTGAAGTCTGTTGGCAGTTTAAATTTGTGGGCAAACGTGTAGATGACAGTGATTTATATGTGTTATTCTCTATCAATTAATATGAATTTGATGTAACCTATTTACTGTAATGCTATTTTCCTGCCTGATTCCTCATATTGTATTTGAGTAAATTTTCAAGAAAAGCTTTACAGTTCATTAGGTGGTGTTGATTTTGTAAGCAAATTTTTTCTTGCGTCCGAGGTATTTATTTTTCCATTATTGTTTATACTTTATAATCTTGACATGTTATCTTTTCTTCTAGAAAGTGTCTTTTCGTGCTTATGTAGTGTTAATCAATGACGAAGAAAGATGCATAGGCTAGAAAAGAACTTTTCCGCTTCTTCCAAAGTAAGTGATGAAGTTAATAGAGTTAATGAAGGTATTACATTCAGGGGTTGAGCTAGGATTTCATGCTGGGGTGGGGGGGGGGGGGGGGTGAAGGTAGTACAATGAATTATATTAGGGGTTTGGCCATTTAACGGTATTTTAAGCTTAAAAATTAATCAAATATAACATTTGTAATGGCCTAATTCCAGGATTTTGACTTAACCTTTATACCAAATGTGTCTAGAACGCTCAAAAACAATAAACAATAATCAACAAGATAATTTAGCGTGGAAAACCTTTGAATAGGTTAAAAACCACGACCTCTCTTGAGGATTTTGAGAAGGAGAAGATGATCTTATTAAAGTTGCTAACTTATTACAATGAGCACTTTAAGTATTTGAAGTTTCAGAGTAGGGATTCTTCTGTATATAATTGCCTGTCCTTAATCTGTAGTTCTCTGGTTCTATTTGTAGGTCTTATAATATGACTATTTGATGACCATTAATATTCCTAATGGTAGATGTTACAAAGTGTATGGAAGATATTCTTTAACCAAATAGTATAATATTTTGACCTATGTTGCTGTATAACGGCTCTATTAATGACTGCACACTTGTATAAATCGAACTGCTGATGTGGAGATCGAAAGCAATGACTCAAACTGAGGATTATTGAATATGATTTTAGTAGTGTTTCCTGTATGCTGATGAGGTCGAGGATGAGGCTTTGAGTCTTGGATACGAAATAAGCTATTACAAGATGGCTCTCAAGCAATAGTACGAGTAACATCAGGGATGAGTGGTGCTGGTTGAGAAACTCGTACTGTATGTGTTTCCTGATATTGTTGTCTTATTTCTGATTGTGCCACGTGCTCTTTTATTGAGGTTGAAAGCTCGCATGTAGTTCAAAGATGAAGCATAAGTTCGAGATGCGGAATAAGCCACTACAACTGCCCCCTTTCAGCCAAAAGTGCGATAAATATGGTAGGCGAGTGGTGCTAGTTGAGAAGTGTCATTAATGCTCCAGTTAATATCTGAGAATCATCTCCAATGTAAATTTAAGAATATCGGCTGGTGTCTTTTGGGTTTCGTAGAACCAATGGTTCTAGTCAATGTTATTTCATGGGGAATCTTGCTGATGTTAGGAATTTGAGGAGTTGCCTTTAATGCTGACCATAGTATAAAGAGGGTTCTGATTTGTGCATGATGAACTAGGACTTCTTGAATCTTTATGTTGGAGAACATGGTGAAGACAAGGACTCAGGCTCAGAAGTTTAGGATTTGTAGGAAGATGGAAGAATTGCGCATCAGGTATTTTGGATACCAACTGTTGTATCAGCCAACACCAATTCTTGTATCTCCCACCTATCATCATATATCATATGAATAAGTGATAAAGGCGGGGGATGATTATTTTCAGATGGTACGTTTCCACTATCTGCTGACATCTAAGGCGAAACGCTGAAATGGCCTTCAGTTGCTAGCGGAGGAGGTTGTGAGAACTAAAGATGAAGTAGCAGGCGTTCGCCCGAGGGAGTCTCGTCGATACCCTTCTAATGAGTGGGTCTTGTTGAAAAAATGAGGCCTTCCATCTGTCTCTAGCATACGAGGAGATGGGGGTTAAGATGGAAGAGGTGGGAGGATGCAGAGGATCATTTTCTTCCATGGACCATAGATTTTGGCCATGAAGAGGATCTTTTATCTATGATTTCTTGTTCTGGCTATTTCCTGGATCTTGCAGCATGGGATCAGGGTTTGGATGTTACTTCAGATTTTCATCATCTTCTCTGCTAATTCTTGAAAAGCAATCCGAACTGTAGCTTTGTAATGTAATCTTTTGTAATTATTGGGGACATTTTATTATCTGTAAAGTATCCTGTAAAGAAAATTTCAAATTAATGAAATAACTTCATTATTGGGCCATGATTCTTTGTCATGAACTTGTCCGTATAGTTTGCTATTTGTAAAATAGGAGTTAGATATCATGGGGTATGATATGGAAAATTGACCTGGAAGGAGTTCCGTGTGTATGAGTGTAAATGGTAGTAATAGTTGGGGTTGAAGAGAGAGGAGTTCGAAGAAGTTGTTAGATATTATTGTTTGCGATCTGTGTACTCGAATTGGATGACAGAGTTTTCTGAATTGTGAGAAAGGGTGGGCATTGATCTCTAGGTGCTACTACTGGATTTGCGTGAGCTTGTATGTTTCTATTTTTATATTTGCTCATACAAAATTGGAGGAGATATTTCATTCTATGGAAAGAATGGTCTGTCACAATATTCTGTATTTGATGTTGATATTCTGTTGTTTCGTGAATTTTCTTTAAACAACATATCCTTCGGCCAAATCAGTAGGGTGATATTGTAAAGATTTTCCTAGAGGCTATAAAATCATGAATCTTGGCTGTTTTGATTTGTATTTTCTGTAGGGATCATTTTTCTCTGGAGGTGGTATGACTAACCATGGTGAGGACTCGTGCTCAGCATGCTTAACGTGTTCAATATACAACAGATGGTCAGTTTCATCTCAAGGTTGTTGAACTTTGTGAGAAATACTTTTGTCGATTACCGTATGATGTTGTACTACCGGAATGGCCATCGACTCTTACTGGGATGGATGAGGAAGGGAAGCGTGTAGAGTATGACCAATTTTACTGGTGCGATGTGTTTCAGAGGTCATTGTTGAGTGTCACGGTGCGAGAACTGACTGCTTGATTACTCACATGTGACAAGATCGTTGAAGAGGATACAAGGGCAACAAATGGAAAAATAATTATGTGTAGGGAATCGAGCCTTCGAGGTTGCTTTAGATGTAACTGGGAGCTCGATAAGCTGGAAGCCTGGGAAATCGTAATAAGTAATCTATTATTGGAGTATTCTATGGTTGGGTTTGAATAAATATATATGAGTGATCTTGGGATAATAAAGTATGTGATGTCTCGATCTGATTGAATAATAAAAATAAAATATTTTGTTTTACTCTTTGTGTACGGATATTGTAGGAGACAGCTGTAAGATTTTAACAATTGCATTGATATCTTCGAATTTTAATTTTAATATGTTTTAGGAAATTTGTACAATCTTGGTAGGGTATAAAGTAAGGTGATTGGTTGTTCGCACTGTATTTGAGGAAGAAGGGCAAAATTGTGTAATGGCAGACAATAGGGACAGACGTGATGACGATAGGCGCTATCACAGAAGTTATGATAATGCCTTTCACCGAATAAAACGTGCCTGCAGAGACAGTAGGGGTGATTGGCGCGTGTCTGAAGGATCCAATGTTTCACAAACTGAGGAGAGTATTAAAATGTGTCTCTCTCTCCCTCATAAATTATCTAGAATTTCAGAGAGAGAAAAAAGTACTGTCAATCTTATTTCCAAGGAGAGGAAACATTTGAGCGCTAAGTGTGATTTGAGAAGGAAATCTTCATCAGGTGACAGAAAACTTTCTGAGAAGCGACGGGAGCGTTCATTCTTGAAAAGACGTCTGGGTAAGTAGAGGATTGTTGTTCTTTAAGTACAGGTTGGTAATATAAAGCTCTGTCCAGTTGATTTGTTTAATAATCTGGATGATATTTGTAGTAATCTACTTGATATGTGCAGTAACCTGTTTGATATGTTATCTAATAATAGAGGGTTTTGGGATGTTTGAATAAAAATGGAGGATATGAGTTTAGGTATATGAATAAACAGTTAGAGGGAGAAATTATGCGTTTGGAGAAGAAGGGGGAAATTTGAAATGATTAATTTTTGCTTTTTGTTTTGGAATTTGTAAAATAGACGTGTTGACTGGGTATAAGGTGGGTTTGTTTTGCCTATATGTAATGTAGAGAAAATAAAAAAATATATTTCTGATATAGTAGGTTTGATATGCAATCTAAACCTTGTATTCCTACTAGTAAATTTGTAGTATCGTCCAGTTCTGAGAAAACATCATCGGTAGGGAGGGGGGACGAGTGTAGTGTGATGGAGGAAACTGTAAGTAGTAGAGAAAAGCATAGAGGGTGGGGAACCCAATAAGGTTGAGGAGGTGATAGAAAGTATGGATAGATCAGAGAAGGAGAAAGTCCTTATGATATACCTAAGGGTGTAGATGTAGGGAAAGAATACTTGAAATTAAAAAAATATGCTGGGAGAATGGGGAGGTTATGTGGAGGAGCAAGGTTTATGGTTCAGGGCCTATATCCTCGGTGAAGGGGAGGAGGCTATATACTACCAAGCCCCATGCTTGGTGAAGTGAAAGAAGGATAAAGGATTGGTGAGGGGGTTAATCTCTCATATTATAATGGTCTCGGGCTATCAGACTTGAGGGATGAGGTTTTGTGTTCTTTGAAGCAGGTCTTATATGGCCTTAGAATTCCTTTAACCTTATTTCGAAAGAGGTTATGATTGTGTTACAGTGTTGTCCTGCCCGTTAAATGGGAATGTTATGAAACGATGAGGGTGCAGGGGACTAACTTCGTACGGAGGAAGTCGGCTCTTATACCACAGGAGTTTAAGTATATAATCTATAGCATAAATACTCTACTGGCAATATACTTGTATGGAGGCCTAGAATGTGACGCTTTACGACCTCTGATGATGATTTTTAAGAGAATTGATATAACTGTCGAGTAGTCAAAGCTTTGAGTATTGGGTAATTTACAAAGTGATCGAATGTAAACTGCAAGGTTTTGGGGAGATTTTATAACATCCCCTTGGTTCCCCCTCTCTCCTATTTATATAACATAGGAAGGGTCTAGCCTCCAAGTTTAGGTCACATTACAAATGTACCCTCCGGGTATCCTCCGGATATCGGCGGGTATCCCAGAGTTGGCATTAACGCCAGAAATGTCGGGTCTGGTACTATGCTCTGACACTATAGCAGTTGTTGGGTCTATCACTGTAGCTGTAAGGACCAATAACGTCGCCGTCTTATCTAGTGAGTTGGCTGTCTGTCTTGTCGCACTTCGACCATGTATGGATATGGTCGAAGTGTTTCTGATGTTGATGTGGAGTTCATCTTCGAGGCTTGTTCAGAGTCGAGGCTTCATCTTCGGATAATCTTTGGAAGGCCTATTTGTGGGTTGAGTGGGCTTTGAGATGTTCAAGTAGGCGTCGAGGTAGCCTACGAGTGTTTGACTAGGTTAGAAGGCTGCGGGTAGGCTACTACATTTGCTCCGTCTCAGTAAGTATCTCGAAAACAGGTGTAGAGGCATTTGCTCAAAAAATGGTTGGTTGTTGGAAGTTGAACAGTTGACTGTAGGTTTCGACGGAGGTAATAAAGGAGGGCAATAAAGCAGGGTAATTAAGAAATATTGGTGGTTATGGAGTAATAAATGATGTTTAATGGGTCTATAAGTAGGGGTTATGGAGGCAGTAACACTGTATACTCTTTTTTTGTTGCATTTTCTTCTCCTTTCTCTATATTTCCTGAAAAACGTAATGGACACCACACCCAACACCCGCTACCAAAAAGGATGAGATTTGCCCAAGACCGTAGTATAGGGCGTAGACTGCTGAACTGAAGGTGAAGTTCTTCAGTGATCATGAGCTTGACATGGATATGCCTGACCTGGTGGAGTTAGAAGCTGGGGAGCCCATCAACGGGGTATCTTACGCTTATTTATGGGGGCAGATGAAATTTTACTTTACCACTGCTGAGAAATGCTATCTCTATCTGTCGGGCTTGGCCGAGTGTCTTCTGCAGGTAGAGGATCAATTGGTGGAGGAGCAGGTTTCGGTTGGAGGAGTTGGCCCGTCTGAAAATAGGGAAGGTTCTTCTTGAAGCGGGGTAAGGTGGTGGTGAGGTGGGCTTTTTTTATTGTATGGCGGTAGTTTTTCTGTTTCTGTTATAGATTTTGTATGACTGTATTTGGAGGACTCCTCTTGCTTTTGTAATTTGACAAAATGTAATGAACATAACCGTATAGTAATTTTGAGTTTGTGTCCGATAAATATGGTAGGCGAATATATTGTAGCTTCGAATGTTAACATGTGGCAATGGTTACCTTTAGAAAAATTGACTTGAAAGTATAATGAGATGGCGAAGATAATTGGCCCTGTTTTAGTCAAAATATGATGAAAGAGGTGTAAGAGGAAGTATTAAGGGGTCGATGTTTCGATGCTGGGGATTTGTTCGACTTCAAGTCCTCAGAAATGGGTTTGAGTATACATACAGATGAAACGATTATGTCTAGGAAGTTGTAAAGTCTAGACTGTTGAGTTTTCATGGAGAAAAATTGAAGACTGTAATGAATGCGACTTGGGATTAGGAAAGGTTTAAATGTACCTTCAAGTATAAAATGGGTTGTCGTGGGGGAACATTTCATATCTCATCTTTCTTCTCTGAGCATAATGTCTGCATCGTCTCCCAAAGCAATGGAAATGCTTCTAACACTAAACACCAGGACCGGGTAGCAGTAAAGGTTCTTCGTGTTTGTGAGAAGAGCATGGAGTTGAAACAGAGGCTTCTCAGTGATCGAGACCTGGACTCAGAGATGCCAAAGTTGGTTGAAGTGGAGCTCGGGGAGCCCATTAGTGGGATGCCCTTTGTATATTGTTGAGGGTGCTAGAGATGATGGGCCCGTTTCCTGGCCACTGTTTGGCCTTGCTGGAGTCGTTTGTTGAGGAGATAATGGACTAGGAAGATGCTGTTGGTGAGACTGGGTGTGAGAAGAAGTATCCCGATGATAAATAGGGGCTTCTTGAACTATTTTGTTAACTGCTTAGATGGATGTATGTAGATGTTTTGTATTTTTGCTTATTTTGATTACTCTAATCTGTATATGTGGGAGGTTTTTTGCCTGGATGAAATTTGAAGTTTAGAAAATAACTATCAAAGTAAATACCAGATATTTGGATGGTAGGAAAAATATAATAATATTCGATGGTATTTTAGGCGCATCATCTCGTCGAATGTCGATTGTGCAATAATCCATGCTTGATATATTTTGGAATCGAATATGAGGTTATCTTAACCAATGTTTGAGATACGATATAGTCGATTACTCATGTACGAGAAGGGGGTATGTTGAAGGTCTATTGGATTTGACTGACAACTGACAGCCCAATAACTGGCTTGTCTGATCTGTACTAGTTCCTGGGGTAGTGTGCCATGCAGGTAATCATGATGTTTCCGCAGTTTACGGAAAAAGGTTGATTTGATGCAGAGATTTGATTGAATAGCTTCGAGTGAGGATTAAAAGGTTGAGTTGTTTTGAGCTTAAAGTTAAGTCAATATGAGCGTGCAATTCCCACGTGAGGGTAATGAGGGCAAAGTGGTCAAAATACATTTTAGCCGAAAAGCTGGAGCAGTGGGGTAGTGGCAAATGATAGTGGTTTGGAAATTGAGGTGGTTTTTGGTATTCGGAGGAGGTATATATAAAGGAAATAACAAACGTATTGTTCACAGAAAAAACTAGATAGTGAGAGGAAGGAAAATACGCCATTGTTCCGTGAAGCTTGAAAAGGTATCGGTTGTTGCAGATGACCGACTGACTTGTTGTTTCAATTGTTATTTCTGCTAACCAGGTATGTCGATTGATCTATGCCTATTTTTTTTCTTCTTTTCCTTTATATATGTAAGTAGAATCTTCTGGGTTTGTAGTTGTGAGGATATGATCGAGGACAGGGGGAAACGATATGTCTAGGGTCTAGGTCATTGGATTCTGAGGATATGTATGTGGGGATTAGGATTGGAGTTGAGTTTTTTTGCTGTGCTTGTATCAGTTTGAGAGTGGTAGATGACAATGATTTATTGGCACATAATAGTCGAATTTATCGATCTAATTACGTGCCTCTTCTTCTGTAGGATACGATTTGTGCCCGTCGAGCTTCAAGACTGGCTGATAGATGAGAAGTAAAAAAATGAGGCTAGTATGTATGGTCGTGCTCCGATGGAGAGGGTAGCGACGTAGAAATCTATTTATAGCAAAAGATGTTCCCTTGGCCATGGTGGTTCACGAAACTGGGGGTTCAAGTTGAAGATGTCATAAGACTGTAGTGACTGAGGATGTGGTAAGGAAGATATGGAGGGAGGAGAGAGAGAGAGACGCGAAGGTTGAGTTGGGCCTTTGGTGGAGAAAGGGGGGAGGGGGAGCAAGGTGACCATGATGAGATTCGACTAAGTCTGGTGAGGCTATTGGTTCTATTCCTGATAGAGAGAAGCAGAGGTTAGATCGATTTGTGGCTAAATATGGGCTGTCGATGGTAGATGCTATATTATATTCTGCGGGTAAGGGTACAACTTCCAGTCAAAGCCTCGAGAAGACATTATGGCCTTCAGAGGCCAAATTCGATGGGATGTAATTACCCCTTCGAAGGCGGTGAAGGAGGTGTTGAATTTTGGCAAATGGACCCGTGTCAAATGAACGAGAATATTTATGAAATGATGAAGGTAATTGAGGGTATGAATGTAAAACTGTGAGGTGAGGGGAAGAGTTTATTGAGTGGCACAACATTGTCTCGTTCTACTCCTAGAAAGCAAAACCAGAAGGTTGGCGCATCTATCAGATCCAGTCTCACACGATAAACCCTGGTTTTGATCTGTGCTCAACTGGTCGAGGGTGGGACAAAGATTTGGTTGCAGTAAGGGGTAACTATGAAATGTTGGGGGGGAACTCTTATAGATTACAGCATAAAGTCTATAATCCAAGTAAGTTTTTTGTCAAAGATTTTTTAGATATATTGTTAAATAAACTGGTGATGCATTTCTAGTTGTTCTATAGGTCTTCAAAGCCGGACTTGGGCTAATCTGAGGGATTATATTGACGCCTTATTGATTCAGATGAGAGTGGGTGATTTTTTTTTTATGCTTGGTATCAAGAGGAAGAGGCAGAAAAGGACAGATTCCCTGCTCCAAAAGTACCCATTACGTCAAAGCATCAAAGAAGAGGGGAGGCAAAGTGCTTCGAAAGTGTCAAAGAATGGAGGAGGAAAATTTTTGTAGGAAAGTACAAATAGGTTCCGAAGCAAAAAGGGCATGAGCAGGCGGTGCCAGTGCCCGAAGTAGTTAGTAATGCTTCGAGATAGAGGCCAAAGCAGGCATTGACCCAGCTAGAAGGGAAGGGTAGGGTCGTTCCTGAGTCATCGAGGGTATAACAGACGAAGGGTACTCAGCGTAAAAGGCGTAGGGCGCTAGGGAAGATAATGCAGGAGATGCGGGCGAAGATAGACAGATAGTGAGCGAGATGACATGCTCTAGTCATGGTTGCTTCAATGGAAGAACTCTGTGGCGATGACCCGACGAGGCATCGAGGCAGATGAAGAGGAGTATGTGCCAGTAACTGTCAATTTTTTGTGTGATTCTGACATTTCTTAGTGCTTCAATCTTTGAGAAATACTGATGGCTCAAATATTCTAGCAGGCGGATGCTTGGGCACAGTCTTTTAAACAAGGTGGTAAAGTGGTAAGAGAAAAGTTACAGGAGGCGATTAACAGTCTAGAGCTTGCTCGGGGACTGAAGCATCTTGGTGCCTAAGAATAAACATTGAAGAGAGACCTGGCAGCTATCACTGATGTGTTTTAAGAGATTTCGAGGCTCAATGTTATACTCATGAGCAGGTGCTGAAGTGAAAGCTTGTTGAGAAGGAGAAGGAAAAGAAAGAGCAGAAGGAGCGTTTCCAAGGGCAATTTTTTATGAAGTTTCGATAATATCAGGATGAAGGAGTTCATAGAGTTTTGGGGTATGATCTGAAACTTTGTAAACGCTTCCCTGTTACCCAAGATCCTGTTGTTGAAGATTCTTTGCAAACAGAGGATAGAGGCAGATGTTGCTGATAGAGGTGCTAGAGTGGCGTGGAGGCTCTGTGATCAAAGTACCAAAGCTGGAACTGCAACTGATGTGGTCGTCGATGGTGCAGGGCCAAAATCTTCTACTGGAGGTGCTGGAGGTGTTGGCACTAAGATCCTATTGGGGGAGAAGGTGTAGCCGCTCCGGTATGAGGTATTATACTAGAATGCCAAGCCGCTTTTTCTAATTTTCTATTGGGTTGTAATATTTGAACATGTTGAGCTTTCTTTGCACTTGATCTTTGAACTTATGATTGCTTTGAATTGCTGTGCTGAAGCTGACTTGTGCTGTACTGATTCTGTTCGTTGTAGACTACTGAAACTGATTTGTGTTAAGTTGATTTATACTGAATGTTTGCGCTAGATTCTGATGCATGCTCTGAACGTGAATTGAATTATTATGCTGAAGCTGCTTCTCTGATAATGTACTGAAGCGTCTTGTAGATATTCCTAAATAATTATATCTGCATATACTGTAACTGTAGAATGATTATAGAGTTGTCGAACCTTGAAGTGCTTCAAGATAGTTGTGATACTTGGGCGGACCCAACAATTTATTGACTCGAAGGCTTAAGCCACAGCGAAGTAAGACGTGGTTGCCCCCAACGCATTCTCGAGGTCCGGTCTCTTGACCATTCATGCCCCTCGAGTTTGCTCGAATGTTGGGAGTTTGAAATTTTTGGAGGTCGCCCCCAAGTATCAGCGGCCGAGGGTGACATGATACTTAGAGAAATTAGGAAATTCACTGGACTTCGAAGCCTGAGCCACAGTGAAATAAACGTATTCACCGCAGCGCATTCCGAGGGTCCGTCTTTCGACCATTTGTGCCCCTCGAGTTTGCTCGAATGTTGGAAGCTTGAAATTTTTTGAGGTCGCCCCCAAGTATCATTCGGGTCGAAGGGCTGACATGATAACCAAGAAATTCACTGGACTTCGACGGCTTAGGGCCTTATCAAAGTATAATGTTTTTCCCCCCAATGCATTCCCGAGGGTCCGGTCTTTCAGCCATCCTTGCCCCTCGAATTTGCTTAAAAAGGGTTTGAAAATTTTTAAGATCACCCACAAGTATTAGTCAGGTCGAAGGGTTGACATGATACTCAGGCTTAACCAAGAAATTCAATGCACTTCAACAACTTGTGGCCTAATCGAGAAGAACATTTTTGCCCCAATGCATTCTCGAGGTCCCGTCTTTCGACCATCCATGCCCCTCGAGTTTGCTCAAATTTGGAGGTTTGAAAAATTTTAAGGTCACCCCCCCAACTATCAGTCAGGCCGAAGGTTGACATGATACTCAGGCTTAACCAAAAACTTTACTGGACTTTGATGGCTTGTGGCCTGATCGAAATAGAACGTGTTCGCCCCAATGCATTCCTGAGGGTCCGGTCTTTCGACCATCCATGCCCCTCGAGTTTGCTCGAATTTGGAATTTGAAAATTTTTAAGGTCGCCCCCAAGTATCAGTCCGGTCGAAGGTCGACATAATACCGAGGGTAACCAGAAATTCAATAAAAATAGAAGACAAAGATTAGAGAAAAAGTGTTCATGTGATTTATATTGTATTTACATCAGTGGAACAAGGTGGAGGCCGTAACTATTGTATGATACTAACTGCATTTATTCCATGAATTTGGTAGAGGCATAAGGTCCTTCCCAGGATTCGGCTACTTGCCGCATTTCGAGCTTCGAGGATGGTTGACGCGTCGAAATACAAGGTCTCCGATTTGAAACTTTGTGGTCGAACTCTCTTGTTATATGATTTCTGAAGTGATAGATGGTAACGGCCGAAGTTGGCGATGGCTCGG
>JACGCM010002337.1:0-22055 GCA_014058105.1 Kingdonia uniflora | reverse complement strand
AAAAGGATGGAGAAGGATTCGAACCCCCAATATGGGGAATACTTCGGTTTTCAAGACTGACTCCTCGGCACTCAACAGTTTACAGTATTTATGCTCTTGAGTCGGTCTAAGGTCTGAGAGTTTGCTACGCATCATCATGCCACTCACAGATACCAAGTAGACATAATAATTTTTCTATTAATTAATCCAATATTTAGAGTTTACTCCGACCACCATATATCTAGTGTGTTTTTCATTTTGTTGGTGACTAAATCTGAATGACTAGACTTTAACTAATATTGTTCCGAGTTTCAGATGTAATCAAGCAAATATACTACGTCTATACATACTCAGTTGGCATGTGATCCAATTTCAAAAGACAAACTGATACAAAGATAGAGTAAAAGCTCCACCCCATATCAATATTGAGTCATAAAGCTCTATAAACCTATCTTCCCTTTACGAGTCTTTTTGACTTTGGGCACTTGTCAGTTCTAGTTTCCTCTCCAGTAGTCAATTGGAAATATACTTAACAAAATGCATACGGGAAATAACCTTTTGCATAATAGAAGAAGTGGAATTCGTCCGTTAACGAACGAAACCTCACCTGCTAACTAGCTATGTGGCGGTACCCCTACGCGGCCAGCTTCTTAGAGGGACTATGGCCGTTTAGGTCACGGAAGTTTGAGGCAATAACAGGTTTGTGATGCCCTTAGATGTTATGGGCACACACGCGCTAGCGCTACACTGATGTATTCAACGAGTCTATAACCTTGGCCGACAGGCCCGGACAATCTTGTAAATTTCATCGTGATGGGGATAGATCATTGCAATTGTTGGTCTTCAACGAGGAATTCCTAGAAAGCGCGAGTCATCAGCTTGCGTTGACTACGTCCTGCCCTTTGTACACATCGGCCGTTACTCCTACCGATTGAATGGTCCGGTGAAATGTTCGGATCGCAGAGACGTGGGCAGTTCGCCGCCGAGTAACGAGTTTATTGACTCAAGCACTAACTAGTTCTAATTCCTACTCCAGAAATTCAGTTAAAGAATATGCTTTAACACCACGCATCATGGAAATGCCATTCCAGAATTAGTCGTACTGGTTGTAATAAGCACTTCCTACAGGAAGACTAAGATGCCCATCCTTACTTTTCTAATAGAGAAATAACAACCCTAAAAATCAACATATTTAAGAGAACACAACCTGTTTATTTCTTAGTTTAGTAAATATGACAACTAAATTAAACCTTTAACTGTTAATGAAAAAAATAAATATAAGAATCAGAGAACTCCACTTGAGGAAACCAAAATTTCTAATTTAATTCAAAAGTTAAAGAATTTTCTAACCACAATGGCAGCTGTATGCTTCCAGCCACAAGATACCTACACGCGATGCATTTATCAGACATTAGAAGTACCAAAGAAGAGAAAATACCTATGTTATATCTACTATCTAGTGTAGAAGGAATTTGCAATTACAAACCTTACATGCTGGATACTTCAGAAATGGACCTTCCACTTTTTCTGGTACATGGATGACTCTATGCAACTAAAATGAAAGAATATCTCAACTATTGAAATATCTGAAGCTGTTGAATAATAATAATAATTTTCAAAGCTTTGGTGCTTGTAGTAAATTAACTTAATTAAGTATATAATTATACCCAATTCCAAGACAACCGTTCTCATTTGAACCCCAAGTATATAGTTCTCCCTCGCCTGCACAAAAACGACGAATTGTCAAGAACTTCATATCATTCATATTAAACTATGTAACATGGACACTCCATATTCCAAAAAAAATCCGTGTCGAAACGTGTCGGACACTCGAACACACCGACACTCGTGTCGACACTCCAACAGACACTTCTTGCTTAGATCATAACCTTTTTGACATAGCTTTTAGAAAGTTTTCAATTCTTATTCATGTTATTCAACCATACAACTAGTATCATTGTTTTTTGTTTGTTATTAGTCGTAAATTAACTCATAAGTTAATATAACCCATAAGTGTGTTAGATAGGTTAAGTAACCAACACAAGCATAGTAGAAAATAAGAAATAAAATTTTACAGCCGTGTCCCCGTTTTTACATATTTTTGGGCCGCCGTGTCCGACACCCCGTACCCGTGTCCGACACCGACACCCGTATCCGTGTCGTTGTTACCTAGATATTAAATATAGTGTTGGAGTGGAAGAAAGTGAGTAGTCTCTAATAGTTATCGTGCATGTATATACTGACGACAGCTTATCTGCTACTACTCTTTGTATTGATTTCAGAAGAGGCAACGTTAGGAGTATACCCTGGCTCTTACAAACTGTTATTAATTGAAAAAATGAAAGGGCCAATGTGTGCAGAGTGCAGACCGTGTTGCCATGATATTGCAACTTGAAACATCCTTGGTTTCAGTGTCAAGGATCACAAATGTGTTCAAGAGGCTCATGTCAAGTTTGTAGGTAGAAGGGGGATGACCGCTTCGACGAAAGGCTATCCTGTTAGCTTTTACTAGCTATTTTCGGTTGAATGCTTTTCCCTATCCCTATTAGATAAACCACCACCATGGTTCCTGACCCCAATGTTTTTCACAGAAAAATAAATAAAAAGAAGTTATCTAAGAAATTACATGTTATAACGCATGTGTGGTAACCACCGCATGCAATTTTATCGCAAAATGGAAGTTCGCTGACGATGGACGGTGATGTTTCATGGTTTGCACCTCCAAATCCCTGAAATTTGTCATTCAGGGGTTTTGTTCTTTAGTGACAACTCAATCAAAGATCCAAAAATAAACAAAATAAACAATAGACCTCCGCCCATAAGAGAAAAAACACTGCAGCTAACAATTTACTTACCGGCTTTTCACCAAATACAAAAACAGAGCCGTTTTCTGCAAGTACATTGGAAGTATGAGAAGAACAATTGAGTAGAAAGTAGCCAGAAAACAGAAAGTAGTAAAAAAAAGTGTTATAGAATTACCAGCGGTACATGCTGAATGCAGCAACCCTGCGGAGACAGTTTTGATCTACGCTATAAGAAAAACAAATGGTGCTCAATCAAACTGAAGTTTCCTTTAGTGGTAGTTATATTATCAAGGAGCACCTAGATTGAACTTCTTCAAAGTAAAATACCTTAATTCCTTCAAGTTGCTTGACAAATCTTGGCATAAATTCACTGCGTATGTCATAAACATTCAGTGATAGATACCAAAAGACCCCTACATTCAGTGATAGTTACCAAAAGACACGTACATTGAACGATACCAAAAACAAATATACTAGAACAACTGAAATTGGATATATCCCCACCGAATGAGGATACCAATTTCAGTTCCTACAATGTCATCATATTGCTGATAAATTTTATGTGGATAGTAAGAATGGCTCAATGAGGGGAAAGCGTATAATTAATATCATTTAAAGCAATATGCCTTGACATGCATGGGGTTAAAGTATAAACCTTGACTACAGTATATATCGCGATATTATTTATATTCCAAATTTTACATAGCAATTAGCCAAATTAAGAAAGATTCTAAGATCTTGTCTAACCTTGCACTTCCTAGAAAGCCTAGAAAGCTCGATTGATGGCCATGACCAAGTCTCCCAGATCCCCCTGCTCCCCAGCTCAAGGCCCCACCTTCATCTACAGAAAGAAAAAAAAAAAAAAAAAACTTAAATGTTGTCTACATAAAAAGAATAACAAATATTTCTACAACTCGGGTCAATTTGATGACAGCTGGAAGAAAAAGTGGTAAAAATGGGCCAATTTAGCCAACTATTTGAATATTTTGTCAAAGAGTGGGACTGACTCCCATCGGACCACAGTTTTTTTCAGTTATGGCATCTTTTAGGGACTGATCACACAGAGCTGGGGCCAGATGAGGATCAGTCCCAACCGTGCATGGGCTGTTCAAATTGACCTGTTTTAACAAGCGGATACCAAAGCTTGAAATGGTCGAATGTCCATACCTGTGATAGCAATTGAATGTTCAGAACCCAAAGCTACCATCTTAATACGGATGCCACTCAAGAAGTCAATCTTGGTTGGTATAGGAACTATCTTTGCTGCACCTAAAATTAATATGGAGCGCCATTCAATTGATGTTATTGCGATTTTGATAACTTTTTTGTCTACTAGGAGAGAAGGAAATAAGGGCCGGGCAAGAAATAGAAACAAACATGTAAGACACATTCAATCAGAAGTTAGTTATTGCTTGCCTTTGGAAGACATGAATCCTCTTAAAACAGATAGTCATGCTTAGGTTAGTTGAGGCTACACTGATATATTATGTCACCATGGTATAGGGGACTGTGACCGTTCTCTCTTAGTTTTTAATTTGTGTATTACATCTTATACTCCTGAGGGTGTACAAATACGGCCCATACTTTCAACACTTATGTTTTCGGCTTTGTTAATTTAGAAAATTACTAGCTATTAGTTGTTGCGAAGAGTTCAACAAAATCATTTCAAAGTTTTTGACTAAGAGGATTATAAAGAGTAAGTAAGCACTGCTTCAGAGAAAATCTTGAATTTCTCTTTAATCGTTAAAGTGGTTGTGAAAGAGGTCTTGCCTCTGCAAATCAAAGTCGGGGCCCCATTGAACAAGCATAAAATGAGAGTAAACATATTGTGAACTGTGCAATATGACCACTTTCTACATGCCAAAAAACTGATGGAGCTTTGCATGACTGATCAAAATTGCCTCCTATTATACAAAATGGTGAATGGCTTGTTCAAACTCAAAGAAGATCTCCTGAAATGGAGGAGATTTGGAAAGAAATAGGAGAAATGTACAGGCCTCAAGCAGATGAAAAAGACAAGGTTATTTGGACTTTAACTGCAAAAAGTAACTTCACTACTAAATCAGTATGAAAGGCTACTAGAAAAGTTCAGCAAAAAAATCAGTAGCATAAGGCTATTTGGGATAAAGACTCTGTCCCCAAACACTCTTTTATTGCCTGGCTTGCTATGAGGAAAATATTCAAGACCAGAGATTTTCTAGTAAAAATTGGGAAGATTGGTATAGCTTATTGCTCCTTTTGTGATGCTATTGAAGAAAATAGAGATCATATCTACTTCAAGTGTCCCTTCTCAAGCCATATTTGGTCTCAAGTCCTTAGGAAACTAGGCTCTACAAAGCGGATAGAGGGGTGGGATGCAGAATTTGATTGGATTGTCAAAAAGGCAGAAGCGGTTATCTCAAGGGGTAGATTCTGAAGATTGCTTATTGTGCAACTGTTTATCACATCTGGATTGAAAGAAATGCTAAAGAAATGCTAGGCATTTCAAGCAAGAAAGCACAAACAGTGAGATTATATTTAGAAGAATAATATTTGAGACTTATTTCAACTGCAGCAATTCAAACTTTAAGTTCTGATATGGACCCACATCTCATGGCTTCATAAGAGATTGGGAAATTAATCCAATCATAAAACAACCAAGGATTATTCAATGGATATCATGGAAGCAGGATTGGAAACAAAATATCATTCTGAACACTGATAGTTGCATATCATCAGACAAAAGGCATATGGTGGATTTTTTAGGCTCCCTAATGACTTAAGGCTGTCTGTGAAGGCCAAGAAAATTTACAGTGACTGATTCAACATATACTGCTCAAGTCATTTAGAGAAAATGTGATCCTCCATGGACTGCCATAGTTGAATTAAGCGCCTAGATGTGTTTTGGAGCGCTCCACCCCCACTCCGTATTTGGAGCGTTGAACCAAGGCTCCAACTCCAAATCTAGATTCCGAGTTGGAGGGCACTTTTAGTGATTAATCCAAATATGGATTCCCATCGGGGGTCTTGGAGATTCATTAAGCGCCTAGAATCTTCAATAATTTAGAACCATGTGTTTAAGTTAAAATCTAGACGCTTATTCATTAAGCGTTGATTAAGCGCCTGGCTTAAAACGCCAAATGAGGCACTTAATCATTAAGCATCTAGCACACATCATTTGGAGCACTTGGAAAACGTTGTTGGCCTCCACACCCTGCTCCGAATCTAGATCTAGATTATTGCCTGGATTCGGAGCAGCAACTGTTGGAGATGCTCTAAGGGAAGCATGGAAAATCATTGAAGGTATGGACAGCTTCGACGTCATTTACAAGCCAAGAGAAGGAAATAGACTTGCTGATCACATTATTTTTCTTCCACAGAGATATCTTCTGAGTATTTGAACTTCCCCTGTAGCTTTAATTTAAATACTGTGAATGTTTTGTATAGCAGATGCAACTGGTACTAAGTACCCTAGGAAGTAAATTCAGTTCATACTGAATAAAGTCTGGTGGGGGTCTGTCTAACCCCAGCTTCTCTATAAATAAATAAATAAATTTGCCTCCAAGTCCTATATCTGGAGGTTCTGCAGTTACCGGTACCAGACAGGGATGCTCTACATCCTCTACAGTATAGATTACTCAGTAATCATGTCATGAGACTTGAGAGCCAAACCCTATAATCCGCCCCTGCTCTATCTCCTCTGCGCACTCCTGTCCATGCTTCTGCACTCCTAGTCCGTCATGGGTCACTGACTATGATGCTTCTGAACACATGGTGGCTACCAGGTATGCCATCCGCTTTTCTTTTTTTTCTTTCTTAACCTTCATATTCAGCAAAATCTGGTATGGAAAATTCCATATAGCTCAGTAGCTGAAGGTTCTCTTCTATATCTAGAAAGGGAACAACTATAGCCCATCATAATCACCATTATGAAATGTTCTTCATGCTCCCAACTTACTTAGTTAATTTGATATTTTTATAAACGTCCACAAGGGGAAACAATCTAAAGTGGATCTTAAAAGTGCTCAAATATCTTGGAATACCCGTCGTCTGAAAAGGGGTATAAGTGCTATCATGTTGAGTTGAAAAAGATTCTTTGTTATGTCTGTCACCTTCTTTAACCCAGCCAATTTTTTGGCTAAAGCTTTTTCTTGTCAGGGGAACAGTCTTCTCGTTGCATCCTACGTCCTATTACTATATTAGAATTAATCCTTGATACCAGGTTACATGTCACACCAGAAACATGATATAATAAGTCCACATTAGGTAAAAAAAACTTCTTTTTATGTAATTTGCACCTCCTAGTGAAGACATTTTTTTGACAATAAGGGAATAGGTTTGCAAAGTCAATGATAGGAGTTAGATTTTTGCGTACTACACATAAGTGGGAGCCAACTGGTTACTTGAAGATTAATATTTATCTATATTCGTCAGTGGATTCCATGTGTGAAGACTAAAGAAGTAAATAAAAGGAAACTAACTAACTATAACCATCAAAAGAGTTTGGCAACAATAAACGTCAAACAAGTCAAAAATGTAACTGCGAGCAGATAGTTAGCTATACCGCATTAAATTGTGAAAGGTATCAGGTTTGTTAATACTTTTTCCAAGTCCAAGCTGACCATTTTTATTGCTTCCCCACATGTACAGTTCGCCGTCACCTACCAAACAGTTAACAGCATTCGTAAGCAAAAAATGAAGCACAAACGTTTCATAATGGATAATAACACAAAAAGAATGACCTGGATACATCACTTGCAACATCTATATTTGGTAAAAAAAATGTGAATCTGACAGAAGGCAGATGAAACATAATATAAAAGATACATGCTTCAAATAAATACGAGCAACAAACTTATAGTAGAGTAACCGGTATACATGTGTTACTTATGCATACTTGAAGGAAGATTGTCATCTTCATTGACCGCACCAGTATGTACCAATCTATTGTTAACAGGAAAGTTCAGATCTAGGATCCTGTTTAGGCAAGTATTTATAGTTTTCAAACACTTAAGGGTAATAAGCCCATTAGAGGTTTAGCTTTTGACTGATTATGTATTTATTTTCCATTGTTACCATCAGGGGTGGATTTATAGGCTTAGAAGGGGGGGCTATCCCTTGATTTTTGAAAAAAAAGGTTTATATATAGCAATTAAAAAAATAAAAAATAAAATAAAAAACACTATCTATATTACATTACGCAATGGTGTTTTTCAAATAGACAAGTTTGCCATTGTCTCAAAGATAAAGAGGGGCTGAGATTTAATGCTATTTTGTGGAGATTTGGTAAAGAAAGCGAGATGGACAGCCTAGATCAATTTAAATCTTGGGAGGCTAAACAAACTTGAGGGTACTTTAGACAAAACCTAAAAAATGGTACTTTCGTAATAACAAACAATAAAAAGAGAAGCCTTCATCCCGACTCTCTCTTTCGCATCTCTCCATTTGAGAATCGCCTCTCTTCTTTCTTCAAGCATGGTCTCTCTCCCTCTAAAATATCAACGTCTTTCTCTTCCTAAAGGTCCCCCCCTCTCTTTCTCTCTCCCTCTCTCTAGAATGGTGTATTTATGGTTTTGATCTCACATTATATATAAGAGAGACGTTTGAATCAAAAACCTCATTGCTGCAACATTTTTTGTACTCTTCACCATATTTTATCAATTTCTTCATCTGCTTTCTTACTACTTTTGGCCATATATGAAAATGAATGTAGTCTTTAATTCAAAAACTAAGATCATCGAGGTAGAACAATTGGGTTTGATTTGGGGTTAGGGTTTTGATTATCATTATAGGGCTGAATCAAAATTCTGATTTGGTCTTCAAAATTTTGATTATCATTATATGGGCTTCATCAGTGTGGACGATCTTGCCGTGATACTCCAAGTAAAGTTCAGGCTCTACCGACTAATGATTTTGAAGGCGCATAATTAAAGGTACTTGAGTGTAGATGCCCTGACCGCGAGGAAGCCCGATCCCTGCCAAGGATTCAAGAACACTAGACTTTCCAGATGACTGATCACCGACAACAACAATGGTAGGCAATTGTATGCCTTCATCCATGACTTTCAAGTGTTGGAGCTTATCGACCGCATCGAGAAGAGGTTGAATACAATCATTGTAGTTCTTTTCTTTGCATTGCTTTGCTTTGTGGTTGCTTTTAGGGTTTGTAGGAATTTAGTTATGGGAAATTAGAGGTTTGATTTGATTGGGGTTTTGATGAATTGGACATTGAGATTAGGGTAATGTATGAAATTGGAATTCAGCTTAGTGTGATTAATCATTAGTGTGTCAAAGGACATTGAAATTGATATGCGGGAATGTTGAATTTTGATTTGAAGATTGTTGAGTTTAAGTTAATGGAGGAATTGGGAGAGAGTAGAAAAATCATTTAGTTATCACAATGCGATGTTGGTGTGGGAATATCAGGTCTTAGTTATGTGGGATCATGACTTCCTTAAAAGCCAGTGCCGTCATTGGTATAGTTCGTGATGGCCTTCAATTTTGTCCATGTGTCACTAACAATAGGTTTGATTTCACGTTGCTCCAAACATGTAGCCATTTTCCCGAGCGTCTTTCACTGTTGAACTTGGAGATGAACATCCCATTGCACTCAAAATGTATCCAAACATTGGAGCGTCTTTTCTCACCAGGGAGACATTGTGGAGACATTGTGTGCCTACCTAATCTAAAAAGCGGGGGATAAATGATGTTTACTTTTGTTACGAGTAGTGATTTAGTTTTTATCGAGGGAGATGGATAGGTTTAAGTGTAATTTGATTCGGCCATGAACATTGATTTTATGGGTAGTGCCGAAGGCGCGTCGACATTGTTACCGTGGCGAGCCACGGGTAGTACTAGTACATAACAACCTAAAGCCCAGCCCACAGCCCGACCCAACCCTCCCTATCCCTCCTGGCTCCTGTCTTTCTTTCTAACAAAACACAGAAGAAGAAAAAAAAATTGAACTCCCGCCCTTTCTCTATATATGAGGTACCTCTCTCTCCCTTGTAAATCATGGTTGCAATTGCAATCTCTCTCTCTCTCTCTGGTTTTGTTTGATTAACCCCTAGCTCATAATCAATACTCAATTGTTATAGGATCATAAAATCATTTTCTAGGGTTTTCATCAACAAAGGATGAAATCATGAAAGGAAGAACTTAATCTCAAAATTCTCACTTGTATGTATTAGTATAAATTACTTAAATACCCTTGAACACCCTAAAAAATATCCGGAGGTGGAGCCCCCAAACCCCTGGTATAACCCAGAACATTTTTTTTACTACAGCCCCCCCCCCCCTACTCTAAAACGATAGGTCCGTCCCTGGTTACCATGAATGTAGATATAGGTATTTCCTAATAAGCGCATTAACAGTTTAGCTTTTGACTATTTCATTACTATCTCCTTTCTATATAACATTTTAGGTATTTTTTGCGCATGTATTTGCCAAAAATTCTCAACCTGTCCAAAGATCTGAGAGTTTTACTCTTTTTCTTAGTTTCATGATATCTTAATAACTGTCGCTCCTAGGGTTTGGGACTTCGACACAATTTCAAGAGTGACCCCATTAAGATATCCATCCATAGAGCTTATATCACCTCCAATTCGACTTGCCACCACTTCCTAATTGTGACCAGCAACTTCTTATTCAAAGATTGATGAATACATTTTGTAGACTTTATTTAGAAGTCCAAGGTGAATTAATCTACTTCGGTTATACACATAAGATAAAAAAGCAACCTTGAGGATAACGAAGCCTTACTAAATATTATTTTAACAAACATGAAACAAACACGAAAGGATGTTCTACTTGTTTTGTTGTACCAATTTCAATATAAGCTATCATGTACTTTAAACAGGCAGCCATAGTTTTTGTGGTACCCCAAATTTGTGTCCATGTGATATTCCACCTTTGTTGTGCCTAGAAGCCAGGTAATGAGTCATGACCCACCTTAACAAATTCCAAACCCAATTGTACACATATTAAAAGTCCTTACCCTTATAGTTAAATTAACAAAATGTTTCCCACACCATCTAACAAATTCATGACATGTGCACTATATTAAAATGTACATTATGCATGAAAGTAGTAAAACCTAGACGTAACAGCGTAATTATTTTTCTATTGAGAAAGCAGGATCATCTATTGATGGATATGCAAAGAACTACAGTCTGCAAAGGGAAAGAAAAAAATAACACAAAGATAACTCGACATCACGTTGGACCCAATATAAGTAAATCCTGGGATTACGTTGATAGCCTTTACACCTAACCTGTACAAAGGGACTTTACGAACTTTCACAACTTGGGGAATATATCGGCAATCAAGCTTCAACAACGTTCATAAAAAAAAATGCTTTTTGTTTGTCAAGAAATAAGAACATTCCACATGCATCTTGCTTAGTAAAGGTGTAGGTGTCTTAACTCACAAATTCACACCTGTTATTGCTGAGGAATGATGATAACCAGCTGATATTTGGATGACTTCCCTGGGAAGTCCAGAAACTTCAAGTGGTTCCTGCAGTTATGTAGCAAACTTATATTAAATTTTGAAAGATACTACAGTTGAAATACACAGAGAATTATAAAAGAATACATAACCCTATTAGAGTTCTCTTGTCCCTTATACATTACATAAATAGCAGGAGAAATGGATAATAACCTTAGTAATATAACATCAATACATAATACAACAAACCTATTTGATAGAAAGTGTACATCTTTAAACAGTTAGGCATAGATTACAACTTAAACTGAAGCGTCTATACCAATTCTTTTTGCATAATTGTTAAGAAAATAAACTAAGAGAATGGTCCGTATGTACCCAATACATAATTTGATCATAACTGCCTTGCTTCATGCGAGATCCCTACCTAAGTTGACATCGAATTGAACTAGATATGATCATATGAGATATCTACAGGGGAAATAGCCTGATCACCCGAACCAAGATGGGAGATTCATTTTGATCTTCTCATGGTAACAGCGATGCGATATATTTGCTAAATAGGTCTTTCATTCCCAATTTTTTTATTCACTGATGCTAACTGCTTGCCTTCAAAACGCTAAGAGAACCTTAGGGCGGACATAACACATTTAGGCTATCTGAGGCTGCAGCAATACGTTTATTTTTATCACCATAGAGTAAGGGTCTGTCCTCCAGATTTAGCTTTGTGCATCTGAGTAAATTTCCTCTTAATAGGTTTAAGCTCACGGTGCTTATCGCGAAGGAAAATAGAAGATTCAACAGTTGCTGCACTGCTGCATACACGTCCATGCTTTTCATAATAATGTAAAGTATATTTTACTTTGGACAAGCATGAACTTCATGTTATTCATAAATGACTTCAATTAAGAGAAGAAAAAAACTTTCGAGTGGGTATAGCCGCATAGATGAGCCACCAACAGAGCATGCAACAATACGTAAAAATAAATAAGAAGGAATAAAACACATAAAGTACAGTAATTAAGATCACCAGTAATCTAGTATAGTTAACATCTTTGAAGTACTATTAAATCAGTGGTATGAAAATAGAGTAATTAGGCACACAGCACAACATGAATCCTTCAAGAAAATATAAGTAACAAAATATAAAATGGAGGTCAGGATAAACGTACAAGTGCATAACTTTTCTTATCCATGGCCCCTAATTGTCCACATTCATTAAGACCAGTAGCATAAACACGCCCATTCTCTGCACAACAAAGGGTTACATAAGATTAAGAAAAGAAATCCTTAAATCAAAATCAATTCATATACCCCTAGTTTCACAAAGAGTAAGCAGGAACCTTCATACATCAAATGTATTGACATTGTTGACATACTTAACGGTAATTACAAAGAGTATAGTGTTGCATTTGAACACAATAACCTATGCCCTTCATTTCCATATTCTCAACCACATGTTCCCCTAACAATTACCACGAGATCATCACGAAACGTATAATATGCTAAAATGTGTACGATACCTGTTAGGAAAAGAGTGTGAGCTCCACCGCAAGAGATAGCGCGAAGACTATCGTCGAATGCGTTACAAATAGATGGAGACCATTGAGAGTCCAATGTGCCTAGCCCTAATCTTCCAAAATCTCCATTGCCCCATAGAGCTGCGAATCTCTTACGATTTGGTTCGCTCGAAATGCACCTTTGAGAACATTGTAACCCTAATTGGGAAACATGTTTGATTATCTTCGTCGTTCGCATCTCAATTCTCTATCAGAGATTTGAGTTCGTTGTGTTTGAATCTGATCTCGTGGTTTGTAATACTGCAACGTCTTCCCGCGGTTATGGTTGTTGGAGATTGGATAGTAGTCTGTTGTTTATGGATGGCAATGACTGTTGTTTTTCAAATAATGCCAATTGATATACATTTCTTTGGGTAAGTCGATGTTGCACTTGCCTGAGTAGGACGCGACCCACATGTGAGGTAAGTCGAGATAGATCCTGACGAGTCTTGTCAATGGTGAGATGAAACCAGGAGGCTGTACTTCTGGTATTGGGAAGATGTTGTTTTCCCTAGGAGTTCAGAGTATGCAACGCTGGTAAACAATAGTTTCATGCTATTAGAAGATTACACCACTTTGGCATTCTTTTTTCTTCAGAAGGCTATTTGGTACGTATTTATAAGATGCAAATGCGACTTTGGGACTATTTTCTAGCGGTTCACTATCTTTGGGTCTATTTGCCATGAAAGTTGCCCAGATATACAGTCTCACATTTGATATATATTAAGTCTTTTCACCCCAAAAATATTAAGATCTTGGGGTTACTCCTTCCATTGCTTCCCACCAATGCAGATTTCTCTTGTATTGATGTTTCTAAATGCAATTTTGAAATATGAATTTGCCATGAACAACGGTGGTGGTATGATACGCATAATTTCTTAATCTTTGGCACACATATTTACCAACTAAAATGTCGGGAAAGTGTGTAGAAACATACTTACGTATCAACGGCATGCCCTCTAATTAGGACAAACATTAGCATCTCCACACATCACACATCACACATCACACATGCACCTATTAACAGCCTAGCTATCTATGTAAATTGACGATTATATTGGACCTAAACACGAACCGGCTCCAATAACTCTTCAATCTAGATCCAACATAAAAGGAGAATCAACAACACATAAATTTCGAAAATCATCATTTCCATCTAAACCTCTTCCTTGGCATAATTTCATTAAAAAAAAAATGTTCCATACATAACAACATTAACCCTAAAGACATCTAACAGCGGGTACATACTGATACGCATGAAGCGCAAACTCCCTTTCTCTCTCAATAAGCGATTTGAGCTGACAAAACTCGTCAATGGTACAAGGAAGTTTTAGCAACCCCTTCGTCCTGTACCCATAAACATCCTGCGCTTTTCCAACAGACGTTTGAATAGATAGTGATCAAGATACGTTATAGGGATTGGTAAATTCTGAAACTTACCTTCTTCTAATCCGATTCGAACCGTTAGACATCTCTTCTTGATTTGAACCTTGTTTTGCTTGCCTTGGGATAGACTAGAAGGGAATAACATCTTGAGAAGGCAAAAGATAGAGACTCCACAATAAATAAATTAGGAGAGAGGTCTTGTTATATAGTTGGGAGGATATTTAGTCCAAAATAAGAGTGTACGTTTCGTATGTTTCCTACTCTTTGGGAAATTATTATTTTGTGTGGGATTCTCTCTAATTAGTTAAATAAATGTATCACTTAATCCTCATGTGTTAGCCTAATTAGCAAGTGATCCTCGAAGCTTTATTTATTAGATTTCTCTGTCTAACCTACATTTTTCATGCTTGTACGGCAAAGTGACCAAAGTCTAATAAATGAAAACTTTGGGCCTAAAATTAATTAGAGTGAAATATAGGGGGTCAAATATGATTTTTATTATTTTTATTTTATTTTTTTCAATTTTACGACTGACCAATAATTGGCAAGGGGTCATCTAATTATTTGAGACATCACATATTCATATATTCAATAATTAAGATATCTTGCTTACCAAAAATATTAGATATTTTGCCAGGCGATTATCGTGATATTTGCAATTTGTTTTTAAGTAGACGGTTTAATTTGCGGTATAATTAGGCGGGTTAAAAATGGTTAGTATGAATATGGGAATTTTTGTTTGTAGCTATATGAGGCCGATCCATGAGCTAAACTTTGGGATTATGCTATAATTCTAAAGCTAATTCAACATCACTATTATAAGATAAATGCAAATTTATTTGGTCAAGTTGCGTACTTTCTGATTATTATTATTTGACCGGGGAATCCGGGGCCGGTGAAGGGTGTGATGCGTGTTCAGTCGGGTCTACTTTTATTGGATGCGATTATTGCTCAACTGTACTCTAGGACCATTATAATGGTAGAATATCGACTAATGTTGACTCCGTATTTTCTCTAATTTTGGTTTTCTAGTTAACGTAATTGATGTTTATAAGAAGCTAATGACATTTCGCTATTTGGACATTTAGAGGTGAAGCCCTACAAGAGTTATACAACAAATCATACACCAAACTTTATATTTGGACGTGATAGTAGAGAATCTTCGTCTTTAAAGTTACCTCCCTTTGTAGTGTGTATGAAAATCACCGAGTGGTCACCTGTAAAGAGAAGTACCGACTTGGGCGTTGTGATGGTACGGTGGATAAGATTAAATGTAGTCGTCCGGTGTCTTGGCCATGAATTTTCTTTTGAGCGGTATTAGTCATGATTAAAAAGTGACAAAAATATAATCCATTTTTCTGTCATTTTAGCATGCCCCAGATTAAATTTGAAAGTTTAACAAAGGATTAGAAATTTTTTTACAAACTAGACAAATCAAAAAGTACCAATTATCCTTTTCTTTAATTAAGCCATAAGTACTAAGGGCTTGTTCCTGGGATATGCCTATTTTGTAATGGTGGAGGGTCTCCTCATCAAGAAGGGCCGCGACAAATGTGCCTCCCTTGGGGCACATCTCTAAATACAAGAACTAAGAAGAAAAACATATCATCACAGTCTGTTACTGGTGTTTCTGCGCTACTTCACTTCATTTAAGTACATTCCAGGTCAGTCTTAGTGTACAATTGTACTTGCAGGCTTCTTCATCCTTGCCCGTTTGTCTATCATTTTGCTTATCCAAGAAATACAGATGCATGATATAATTAGGCCACACTAATCCACAATATGAATTGAGAAAACCTAATTAGCAGAAAAGTACGAAAAACAAACCAATGGTTGAGAAAAATCCTTTTAGAGCTTCAATTGCTTAATCGAAATCAATTACAATCGAATTCCTCTCAAACCCTAAGTCTCTCTCCTATAATTTATATTGATCTAACTTCCCCTCATCTTGCTTAGCCTTGCCCTTTTTGATAAGGGTTACAAGTTCCTAGTTACAATAGGACTTCTATTGCTAAATTATAGTAATACTCTAAATAGAAGTAGGACACTAAATTAGTGATACTTTATAGATCCTTCTGGATCATGGCTCCCCCCTTTAGGAGCCTTGAGCTCCTGTTCAAGCTAGAACTAGAGATGTGGGAATGCGGCTATACCCATTTCCCTGCTGTACCACTTGACTTACTAGGTAGCTAACTCTTCTTCCCAACTCGGAACGACTCAATACTACCCCGTCTCGTAGCATGAACTTTCCCCTCTAGAATACCATCCTCCTACAACGGATCTTCTCTTTCCATCCATAAGTCATCAACTGACGGTAGGCGAGTGCCGATTGTAGAGTCTTCATTTAAAAAGACGGCTCAAACAACTTCAAATGCTCGGCATTAATCATCGAATACATCTGCATATATGGTGGAAAATCCAATTCATACTCACATGTCATGCCTTGCAACAACTTCCGGCGAAATACACTACGCCCATTGGGATCATCATATCTTGCAACATACTCTGACGGAACAATAGGCTGTATATACATGGCTACCAACATAGCGGAAGTAGTTGGTAATGGGGGTCGAGATAACCTATCAGCCATTTTGTTGTCCACTCCTTTCTTATACTTGATAATCAAAGGGAATTGTTGGAAATACGAGATCCCCTTCATCTGGCGAGCTTGTTGTAACTTGGACTGTGTAGCTAAAAATAGGAATAGTCTGGCGAGCTTGTTGTACCTGAGTCGCTGTTACTAAATTATTTGTGGTGACATGCTCCTTACAAGCATTGATATGGAACTCCTTCCCCTCTTCACAAGACAATACTTGCGAGCTCTACGGTAATTAATCGCATCTCGATCCCAAAGATAAGGGCTACCCAAGATGACCTGACACACATCTAAAAGAACCACTTCACACGTCACCTCGTCAATAAACCTTTTAGTGATCTCAAACTTGAATGTACACTACTTCGTGATCATCAAATCCGCATCTTTCTGAATTCACCCCAAACCATACGGCTTAGGATGAGCTGTAGTAATCAAACCCATCTTCTTCACCAACATCTCAGAAATTAAATTTTTCTGACTACCCGGATCAACAATGGCCTCGACTAAGCTCTGTTTTACCTAAATACTAACATGAAAAAGTTCTTCCCAACTCTCATCCTCGGTAACCAAAGTCTGCTGAAACATAAGTGTAAGCTTAAGATTTGATTTATCTAAATCCGGGAGGTCAGCAACCGCTACGACTAGTGCATATCTCTTTTTTTTGCTTTCTCCTCCTTCGACCTAAGCTCCGGGTGAAGTTTCTAACATTTATCCAAAATATGCCCACTCGCCTTACAATGACTGCAATAATTCTCCTTGGATGAAGACCCCTATCCTTTGGACTATCCCTTATGCTCGTTTTTCCAACTAGACTTGTACCCCGACTTGTTCTTGTCGTCTTCTCTATCAATCTTCAAGTACTTGCCTTCAATAATAATTGCCTTCACGGTAGCGTCTTCGATATTGGCCACAGTAAAGAGCTTCAATTCTCTTCTAATGGACTCCGACAAATCCCCCGTGTACTTCATGAACACCTCATACTCGTCCACATTGAAGTCAAAACCAAAGCTTGGTTATGAAATGCCGTAGTGTACTCTTGTACGGACTGTTCAGACTTTTGGCATAAATTATGCCATATGAACCATCTCTCTTACTCATACATAATCGGATAAAATTGTTTTCGCACTAATACTTTGAATTCTTTCCAACTCAAACTTCCTACTTCGTGACGTTTTCGATAGGATTTCCACCACGTGAATGAATGACTTACAAATTTCAATGTAGAGAAACAAATTTTATGAGCATTGGAGTATTCATAAACCGAAAAATAGGTCTCTAACATATCTAACCAATTATCCAATATCTCGACATCGATTGAACCGTCGAATACCGGAATTTTAATTTTAAAATTGATACGAAGATTACGCATAAGATTCGTTGACTTACCAATAACCAATCACTCTTCGACGGATTCGGCATCACTAAAATTACTATATACCTCATCGGTACCCCCGTCTCTATCCTCCTCCACGACCCCTTTTTTCTTCAAGCGTATTCGCAGTTTCACCGAGGAGAAAGCATGTGCAAGGTTCGTGAGACGTAATTGTTCTACCAACTCCCCTAGAGTAGTAGTTAGGTCAGAAACTTTCGTTTTCAAAGTTGTGAGTCGATCTTCGAAATCGCCCATCTCCAAATTGTCCTTCTTCGAATTAGGTTTCCGGTGAATCTTCAACGGACTTACTAATTCTCTTTCGTTTGCTTGAGGCGGGCGTGTGTAGAGACTATAAACCACAATCACCCTTGAGAATCGTAACTGAAAAACTGATACCACTTAATTCACATTACGAATTGAGAAACTTTAATTAACAGAAAAGTACGAATAACAAACTAATTGGTTGGGAAAAATTCATTTAGAGCTTCAATTGCTTAATCGAAATCAATTACAATCGAATTCCTCTAAAACCCTAAGTCTCTCTCATAGAATTTCCATTGATCTAACCTCCCCTCGTCTTGCCTAGCCTTGCCCCTTTTTATAAGGGTTACAAGTTCCTAGTTACAATATGACTTGCCTAGCCTTTCCCATTTTATAAGAGTTACAAGTTCCTAGTTACAATAGGACTCCTACGGCTAAATTAGAGTAATACTTTAAATAGAAGTAAGACACTAAATTAGTGATACTTCATAGATCCTCCTGGATCACACACTAAGCAAAATAATTTTAACAGCCAACTAATGTGTAATTGAATTACTGAAAATTCATTGCTGAAACTACGGCATATTACTTGGTACTTAGTAGAGTTAGTCTCACTAGTTCAATTCCATTTCACACACACTTGGAAAACGTTTTGTTACACATACTTCAATTTCATTTCACCCACTTGCTTGATCTATGAGATCCTAGCCAACGCTTTGTCAATTGCATCCATATGATCCCGAAGTACAATCCACTTCAAAAGAAGAAACATTTTGGTGGGTGAACATAATATTGAAAACCAAATATTAGACATACACTACAAACGGAAAATAAGAAGCACAAACATACCTGTTCCATGCTAAATGAGATATCTGAAAATTAAGATCATGAGTATATGAACTAAATAGAAGTAGTTTTATTTTATTTTATAACTAAATAGAAGATTCAATATGGCCGAATCCAGTTAATTAGTCAGGAGTTTATCTTGAGGGTATAAACTTCTTGATTGAATGAAATAAACATGAAAGCAATAGTCCAAAACTGTAATCGCAAGTGGCTTGATTTAAAGTTGAAATTCTTATCACTTATACATAGTCCGAAACTGTAATGATCAGAAGCAAGTACATGCTATGTACCGGGTTCCACATTTTGTACAGGGTCCAATATTAGTAGCCTCGATTAATGATATTATTCGACCAGCTATGCTTGTACAAGAGTCTTCTTCAAGTACAGAAGAAGAGAATACATCTATCCAAGAGAAGAAAAGTTTGGGTAATAACCAAACAGCTTGTAGTTATAAGTTTCATTTGCTTTTTGGTTGGAACTAACTGGACCGGACACAAAATACCGCTTTTGAATTGTGAATCAAATGTTGTGATGAGTTGTAACTGGTCCTAAAGTTCCAGTAGAGTGTTTTACCAGGAGGAGCTATAAACATCATTCAAATAGAACCAAAAGACTTGCAATGATAAGTCGCGGCCATCTGAGAAACTTGTTGAATCTTTTACCATTGTTACGACCAACACACCGAGAAACTATTCTCCTCTCGTCGTAGCGAAGTTGGAAACAAATCAATTAACCCATGCTACTTAATAATGCCAAGTCAAGAAACAGTGGATCATCAACTAGCGCCGTGACTCCTCGATATCAGTATTATAATCTGGAATATCATCGTCACTTGATGTTACACGTATAACTCGCACGGTCACTTTTCAAACACTTAAGAAAGAGAGGGAAACCCATTTCTTGATTTCTATCGTCAAGTGAACCAACAATGACGATTAATATAAAGCCAGAAAGGCTCAATCAATTGTTCTTTCTTTTTTCGTGCTTCTATCTCTCTCTCCCTCTCTGGTGAGCTTCAACATAAACAATCTTAATTTCTCCCCCAATTTAGCCTAATTAGGTTTTAATTTTGCAGCTAATCTCTATTTTATGGAACCAATTTCATCTACCGTAAGTGATTTTTTTCCCCTTCGTGTTTCAAGACTAACTTTTACGAATCCATTATCGTTTTACTCTGTTTTAGTGTTATCAGACTTGGAGAGGTGAAGTTACAAAATCAACATTGTTACCACAGGTAGTTTTTCGCTTATTTCTCGCAATTCCAGGATTTTGTTTAGTGAAGTGTAGAAATTGATTTAGGGATTTGATTTCTTGTGTTGTTTTAAAGGAATTTGAGAATGTTTTAAAAGAAGATGTAATGACGAACAACCAACAAAATGTTGAAACAGTCACAGGTATTCTTTCCATTTTTTCCCAAATTTTTTTATCTAAATTTTGTTTGTAATCATTATTATTTTATAAACCTTCAAGGAAATATAATTTATCCCTGGTTTTTGGCACGGTGGATTTCTCGACCTAGTTCAAGTTCGTATACAAAGAAAAGACTTAGTGCAAGCAATATCCATGGATTCGAACTAGGATTGGTTAGGTACTGCTAGTCAGTCCTCTGATGCTGCAGGTTCTTGTTTTTGGGTAGGAGTGACCACCCAAGCTACGTTTGAGAGACCCGTGATGGCCTTGGAGAAGAACGTAGTTTAGGAGCACCAAGCAGGCAAAAGAAATCTTCGGCTGTAGTTTAAAGGGCGTGCTTTATCTTTGCCCTGAACTACTCTATAGACAAATCCTTTTAAACCCCTTCTAAGCACTTGTTATCACTCACACTTTTAGCGCTAGACTCCCACCTATTAAAGGCCTAACTCTTGCTATACCTTTGACTTTCTTTAATCCGGCTACCTAAACTAATAGCTTGCGGAAAACAAGGTCCTACTTGGTGCACATTGATGGTAGAAATAGATAGGGTTTGCACGCTGGAATTCGAGCAATGGCTTTTGTACGCAAATTGCAGACAGCAACACAAAATGTGAAACCCCATAATTTCTACCAGCAACAAGACTATTTCTTGTCGCCTCGTAATCAATCTTCCATGGTCCTTAACACCGCAGACCGACTAGCTAAGCATGACACAACCATATCTATTTCGAACCATAACTCTTTAAAGATGTTTGGAGTGAATCAATATTGGTAACATCAGAAAAACATACATTTGCTCCTTTTAACTGTTCTAAGGTCTTCTTGTTTTGCCTCTAATCTCACTTTTCTCTCGCGCTACAGCGATAACATTAAAACCCGACTCACTAACTCTTTAACAACAAATTTCCCAATGTACCCAGTTGAACCAACAACTAAAACATTAATTCTTTGAGAGTTTGGATCTAAATGAAGATGGGTTGTTTCAATGCTGGGGAAGATGATGAAGCTGTTATAGGAGAAGAAAACCTTGTTTCTTTAGTAATAAGCTTAATAGGTCTGATAAATGTAATGCAGGACTAAAAATAGTTGATTTTACCTCTATTTGAGTAATAGGTAATTGAGTTTGGAAGCTTTGAACCTTTGGTGAGTGAAGAGAGAAGAGCCATAGAGGAGAAACACTGAGACATGTTTAATTATGTTTGGATTGGAAGGACGTTTCTGAAAAGAAAGAAATGTGGACGGGTGATTGTTCTAATGCTTTATCAATAGGAAATAAGATGATAGGTGGATATGAACTGCTTTATCATTCATTTTTATCAGCCATCAACCCGTATTGCTTCTTGGAGCTGTTTATGATTGTAAATTGTGTGATGATATCGAATTATGCATTTAGTTATAATAAGTCTCATGGTTTAATT
>JACGCM010001137.1:0-28546 GCA_014058105.1 Kingdonia uniflora | reverse complement strand
TTCTTATGTTCGAATGAAATATAATGACATTAACAATTTGCAGCCCAACGGTCATGTTCTTCTTCGAGATTATGCTACTGGAGACTTCGCTCAAGTAAGTCTTATAGTTCCCTGTTTCGACCCTTTTTTCCCTGTTGGCACATTCTGTATATTTACGAGTCTGGACTCTGGAACATGTGCATGCATGTATCATCAAAAGAATGAAAAATCGTGAAGTTAACTATTCATGCTGCGGGTAATAGCAACAATGAGGGGGCCCTTTGTTTTGATGGCTGTATTTCATGACAAACCAATGAAAGAAGTTAATGAGCATACTAGGCTGAGAGAGGGGTGTGGTGGTTCAGGCTGGGAATCTGAATAGTGAGTGCCTGTTACTATTTCACTGTCCATGCTACTATCCTCCGTACTGTGAATTTAAATTCCATGATATTATATTTAAGGGTATTTTTGGGATTGAAAATGTGTGGTGAAACCTTAAGTGTTTGCATTGTACATTAGTATTGATATAGATAGTCTAGGTTAATTCAGTGGGAAGATACATTCTCCAAAATACATCCTCATATTTTCTGTGCTAACTTTCTGCCCCTTTATAGGAAAAGCTCAATGACAGAAAGCAGATGATCAGTGAAAACTTTTATGTTCGAGGAGATGGTACAGTAAGTTGCTTGCAGCTATTCTTGTTGTTCCTTTCAAGCAGCAAATTATGTTTTTTTGCTTTTGAGTCACAACCATTTAACTCCTGTGATTACAGTGTGCATTTTACTTCTCTGAAGATTTTGTGTCAAGCTTGTTTAAAGAGGAAGGCTTCAGCACTGTTGAAAGTAGTGTATACTGTAAAAAAATTGAGAACCGCTCAAGGAATATAGTTATGGATAGGTACGACCAATTTCTCTTCATCATTAATTATTACTACATTTTTTTTTCTTTTCTGCTGACAATTGGTTTTATATTTGGATTATTACTGCATATGGAACAGAAACTTTTATCAAAATAAAATAATATGCATTGGACTTGAGAGTAATTGTTTTATTAATCTTCACCAACTGGATTTTGACCAATTTTTCGAAAAACCGTTTATCAAAGATATATCTTTGTGAAACGTAAGAGGTTGTCAAATTATTGTGGACTTAGAAGAAATTGTGTTGGATGGCATCATTTTTTCTTCAACAACTTGAGTTTTGTTTAGCAACCACATATCATTGCAATGATACAGCTGCCTTTGTTTCGTCTTCATCTTTGATCCTAAAGTCTCTCATAATATGAGATAATTCTCCCCTTTCAAACTTCTCCCAAACTCTTCTCGGAAGCCATTGTTGGCTCTCACTCATAGTGATGTCCAGGTTCTTCTTCTTAAGGTAATTTCAAACGACATTATACCATAGCTATAAACATCACATTTGTAGGTTGCAGGAAATGGCATCCAGATTTCAGGTGCTGTATAGTCAGGCATGCCCCTACCACACACATAGTCACATGAATTCTTTCTCTACTACAAAGCTTAACCAGTCTGAATTCCTCAACCTTAGGCAAAACAATTGAGCCAAGGAGAACGTTTCCATGCTTTATATCATAGTGAATTATCATGTTTTTTGCAGTCGTAATGGAAGTATTCCAGACCCTTGGCTGTTCCAATCACAATTTCATGCAACTTCTCTCACTCCATACTTGTATTCTTGTGAAATAAATAGTATGTTAATCCATTCTCCATGTACTTGTAGACTAATACTTTCACGTTGGTTTTAAAGCAGAATCCATACAGTATAACTCAATTCTTTTGGTATATTAATCCACACATCTGCCATGAGTTCTTTCGTTGCACCATTGTTCAGTATCTGTTGAGAATATATCAATTGCAAAACGGAATAAAAAACACAGAGTAAATTTGGATATGGTGTTGTTCTCTTTGGATTTTAAAATTCCTGCCATTAGCCTAAAGAACAATGACGTTCCCTACAGTACCTTAACGGCTAGTTGCACCAAGTTGAAAACCCAATCTTTAAAAGTATCTCCTAGTGAAGCCTTCAAGTTGCTAATATGAAAACTTGGTTGTTTCCTCCTTTGCTATATTGCCAAGAAATATATCCATCATGTTTGCATCTTGCCACATCATGTACTGTGTCCGCATCAGTCGCCATATCATCTAGTATCCTTGGTAACAAGGTGACTTCGTCCATGCTGTAGTTTTGATCAACTATTGACCTTCAGTGCTCTTTGAGCTACTCGAGAATTCCACAATGAAACGATACTATTAACATTACTGCATATCAAGTTGGACTAAGTTTAGAACTATGATACGTCACAGAAAACCTTCCTATCTGAATAGAGTTAGGAGAAAAGAGTAAGTTACGGATGAAGAGGACCATGATAATACTGAAAAAATTATTCCCTCACATTCTAGCACACTTGATGAGCGGTTCAAGATTCAACATTCTAAAATTTTATTACGGGTACTGGAAGGTAAGGGTGGACAGGGATCAACCAAGGGTGGTTGCCAATGCTGTAAAGTTAATGTGTATATCACGGATAAATAAATTTAGACCTGGCTTTCTCGCAAAGCATGTATATGGTTTACGATAATAAAATATGTGTAGTGATATTGCTTGGAAATTTGGAATGGTAGAGTTATTTTTGAAAATAAGGTAATCGTGTCATGATATTATTGCTGATAAATTGCAATTTTTTGTTCACTTTTAACGTCAATCACTTGCCCAATATATTTGGGTTTTTTATGTATGTACATTTAACTTTTGTTTGTTGTTGGGGTTGATCTCCATTATCAGGCGTTGGATACGTGCCGTTTTCTGCAATTTGAGCTGCTCTAACTCTTGGCTTACTTTCATCCCAGAGACTACAAATCGAGATGCAAATGGACATGGTATTTCTGGTGGGTGTTTCTAAGCAGTTGTGTGCATATAATAACTTAACAACATGCACAATCACTAATGCATAGTAATCTGTTTCAGGGACTCCAGTTTGATCTTCTGGCACGTCCACGAAAAAGTTCACCACAGATGTCAGCGTAACTGTCTGAAGCTCAGAAACTTCTCTTCTTCTCAGAGACACCAATCAATATTAATGGCAGCGTATTTTTGTTACACTTTAAGATGAAAATGGCTTGTGTTTCTGTGAAATTGTCAAATAAGATTTCAAATGGTTGGCTTACAAAAATAGTAAAAGTAAAAAAATTACCTGGTGAAAATCAAAGGTTTAGAATTTTACGGTGGACCATGAAGAAGGATTTTAGATCTTGTTCTTGATTTTGGAGCAAATGTTACGAAAAACAAGTTATTGAAACTGAGAAAAAAATTACTCAGCGAGGGGCTTTGTTGTTGTTGGTGGTGGTGCTGTGGTGATTGTCGCAATGGAGGATATCGATGTGTCCCAGACGTTAGTTGTAGCGATCGATAAAGATAAGAAGAGCCCATTATTAGTACGATGGGCCGTTGAGACTCTCTGCAACAAGGACACTGGCAGGAATCTCGTCCTCCTTCACGTCACACACAGCTTACTTTTCCGTAGGTACCTCGCCTCTCTTTTCACCGCAATCACCATTTCTACTAGGGAGGGTGGTTTTTTTTTTAGCATGACCAATTAAGTTTGATGCATGATCATACAAATGCAATGAATTTTGACGTACATTTTGATATGATTTATGTAGAGAATTCCGCAATGGAATCCAAGGTCACCCGAGAATTGGAAATGAAAGAGTTTCTTCTACCTTTCCGTGGATATTGTAGTCGTAAAGGGGTATGTTGTTTTTCACAATATATTGTAGATTGTAGTCTTGTTGTTCGCCCTATGTGCTTAACGAACTTAACTAAATAATTAGCTTGGATCGTCTTTTTTTCTTTCACCGATGGTGGAAATTTCAGGTAACGATAAAAGAGGTTTTCGTCTATGGCATTGACATAACAAAGACGCTTGTTGGATACATTTACGAAAATAATGTTACAAAAATCGCGGTTGGTGTTAAGAGGAGGAATGTCATTTCAAGGTATTTGCTATTTCGCCTCTCTACATAGCTCTATTTGGTTCACGGGGAATGATTCTCATCGTAAACATTCCTGGTCAGGAATTGCTTAAAGCGTAATGTTTACGATGGGAATCATCTCCACGTACCAAGGAACCGTAATTGTTGTTGCTTAAACGAATTTTATCGTTGATCCGTGCAGAAAATTTAGAAATGCAGACGTATCGACTCGTTTATTGAAAAATGTGCCGTATTTTTGCACCGTGAATGTTATAGCGAAAGGAAAATTAGTGAATTATCGCCCTGCGATACCTAATTTTCCTGTCCCATCCAAACAGCCAGCACCCACCATACTTCCGCTCGTTCACGAGGATGCCATCAGGTATACAGTTAATCACAAAACAGTCTGATGCCTCGCAATTTTCTTCTTTCTTTCGACTTGTCATTCTTGTTTCATAAGTTTTGTTATCAGACAAACAGAAACAATGCAAGAAACAATGGGTGCTCATCAACAAAGGGTTGAATCTGCTACTGATACCGCTAAGCGAATCGTTCGACGGTTTGAATTATTCAAGAAACAATTTAAAAGAATTTGTGACGAAAACGAGAAGCTTCGGGAAGAAACTGCTGCCAATTTTGATGAGATTGGTGTCCTTAAAGCTGCAATCGAAAACCTCCGTACTCAGCTCAAATCTTCTGAGAGCAATGAGATTGTCGCTCTTAAAGCTGAAAACAATGAGATTGCTGCTCTTAAAGCTGAGAATAAAAAGCTTCAGTTTCAGCTACGTTCTTACAAGGAAGCTCATGAGGTGCTTATAGAAGAGTTCAAAAGATACATTCGGACATACATTTCAGGTTTAACTTCCTTATTCCTTATTTGCGCTTTTCGCTTGCTTTTAAGATTGAAAATTTTACTATAGCGTCTTAACTGAATGGCTAATATAACTTCTTTACCATTGTGCAGTAACGTTAGCGATGAGAGAATCTGACGTCGCATGTCTTTCAAGACATCATGGAATGCCCCACGATTTAGTAGGGCTTGTTTTTAGTATATCTCTTTCGGAAGGCTTCTATAAAAGTCGTAAGGTAGAGATCATCAGTTTATGTAAAGTTTCAGTTGAGTTTATCAATGAATAAATGACCATAGTTTTTAATTTTTTGAAAAAGTTTGTACATACAAGCTAAGCGCTTGCTTGAAACCCCCATAGCTAAGATCTGGAGACATTATGATCATATATTAATCAGATAATGTCGTACATATAGACTAAGATCAAGCTCTTTATTAATGTAGACATACAATTAAACATATGTACAGATTTCTGTCGGGTTGGTTTACAAATTATAAGGACCTACTCGTGTATCTCGAAAGGAATCAGGACACTCGAATAAAAGAAAACGGGTGTTGAAATATAAAGTAGAAATTACAAAGTCAAGTAAGTTTTTACCATAAAAGCCCCAGAAGGATCAGACATGAGATGTCTGACAAGTGACATTCGCATGTTGTTTGGTGCCAAAACGAACATGTAAAAGGAAAACAATATGAGGTCGGCCGATGAGAGCGAAGAACCCAGAAATCCCCACCACATCCTGCAACACAAGCACATCGTTCACACCAACTTACAAAATATATATGTAAATATAATTTTTATAATGCAGATGCACACCGCTAGTACATATAATTAAAATAAATAAATTCAGAGGGTTACTAAAAGAGTATCTTTTTTTCCTTTGGGAGTTTGGCTTGAACCCTGGTTCATTCAAACACTGAACTAATTTCTACTCTCCCCTTTTGTAGTGCAGGTACTTTATGGTACAGACCGACTATATCATCCCAGATATCAGTTTTACAAGAACCCAAATATAGAGATATCAGGAATTTATAAATTTCGAGTTATGTTGATAAATTCTTAAAGTCACTTATGTAATTGTAATGTTCACTTTTATAAGAATGTGTCGTGTGTCTCGACAAGTGGCATCAATGCGTAGATATAAGTTCAGAAATTTGCACATACCAAGTAGGTAAGCGGAAGAAAGTATTGAAGAATGTGCGGATGCCTTCAATATCCAGTAGCAAAATTAGCTCAAGTCCAAAGAGAAAGAATGCTCTTTGACGTTTTCTCTCTTGTGGCCAAAGTGTGCTCCACGCTGACAACACAGGAAATAGTTGTTAAAGTATGAAATAAGTTTTACACTACATATACTAAGAGCACGAAAAGAACTTACAAACATGTACTATGTACATATAAAGGAAACAAGGAATATGAGTTTATATGACAAGTAGAAGAGATAACATATCCATACACCTAAAGCTAATAACAATAGATACCATCAGAGCATGATTTATGTTTAATAACTTTGTATATTAGTGCACATATATGAGTTACTAATAAGAATAGATGGTAGTTGGGGTTCCCACGCCTTTGCTTTTGGATAGTACAATTTGGAGGAGAAGGCCTCCAAAATTCCTTGGTGCTGTTATAGGGGATGTCCAAAGAGTCACTCGTTTTTTAGATTTGTACATACTAACCCTGTGTATCTGTTCGACTTTGTGTTTTAATGGATCGGCATTTGCGCTTAATAACTCAGTATATTAGGGCACATATATATGGATTACACCCAACTCCGTTTCTGTTTTCCTCCTAAACACCGAAAGATTAGAAGCTCGTAAATAATGTACAAAGATTGTCTCTCAATTCTTTGGAGTAAGAATTATTGGCTGATTGAGACATTTAGTTGCTTTAAATTGAACAGAGCAGCCAAAAAATTCCCATGAAAAACCTACTCTAATCATCTTCATTAGTCAAAAAACACTAAAACAGAAACAAACACCACAAATATCATAGCATTTATTTTTGACACAAGAAAAGAGGATGTCTTCAGAATAGAAGGAGAAATATACAAAACATGAAAAGATCCCGTAGCAATTTTGTTAATATAGAAAATGTGGAAAACAATAATCAAAGTGGACAATAGAAATGTACTTGTTACGCATATATATATATATATATATATTTATTTATGTATATATATATTTATTTATTTATGTCGATATAGCCAAGTGGCCAACCACCCATCAATTGTATAGCATGTACCTTGCATTGAGATATTTTCAGCAATCCTTTCACGAATCCCCACATGCTTAGAATAATTATCTTGCTCCAGTATTTTTGCAATTGCCGAAGCATATTTTGGAGCCTCTGTCAAAGATCGCACAACCGAGTAACCTGTTTGATGCAGAAAAAGATAAAACAGACATTTCAGCTCAAGAAAATAAGGAATAAAGTGAATAAGCTTATTGTTTTCTTACCTGTGGCTGGATGTACCATGCTTGCTGCAGCACCAAATGCAAGGTTCTTTTGTTCTGTATTTGGTAAGGAACCACCAACAGGAATATAAGACCACTCCTAACAAAGAAGATAGTAACTTTTACCCATCAGTAATATAAGACCATGGTATGATGACTAAAACAAACAAACAAAATTATCAGAAATAATTTTAAAAGAAGCATTTCAAAGGTGAAGCAAGAAACAAGTTGCTGAATATCATAATAGTTAAAAGAAAAAATAGAGATGTTTGTGGATAATATATTCTTTATTATCTTGACTATATATCCAGGAAACTAACTTGGTTATCTTGTATGACTGTACAAATAAAATAAGATACAAGGGAACAAGTTGAGTATTTATATATTCTTCTAGTTCACAAAATATGGATTAGATGAGTAGATAACCTCTTCGTAAACTTTAATAACTCGAATACCCATGGTTTCCAACCGTGACATCAGCTTTTTCTTCAACAAATCGAAGGGCATGGCATCTCTAGAAGCCAAACAAGTTTCCTGCAATCAGATTCTTGCAAGTATTTAGGCCCCAACAAAACAAAAGAGAACATAAAGGAAATTTACAAGTAGCATAAGTTGAGCAAACCTCAAAAAATACTCTTGATGGAGACATAGGCATGACATAAAGGAATGTTGGGTATTCAGTATCCAAGCTTTGCACTTTTTGTTTCATATAGTCTCTGTAGTCCATGAAAACCATTAGGCTGGGATCATATGGATTATTTTCCACCTGTAAATACAAACGAATTTAATTTTGCTACCAGGTGATAATTTTGTAAAAAGCTAGAAAATTCATAAGAAATTTCCTAAAGAAAACTGTCATATGTGGTTTGCAATGGAGAACGAGAAAGAAAATAAGTATTGAAGTGTCCCCAATGCGCAATGTACTATAGAAACTATTATAGCATAGTTGAAAAGTACAAACGAGACATAAGCCCACGATAAAAAAAATAGAAAACGGTGTTGCAAAGATATGTATTACTGCTTGAAGAGGATGGTGTTGGGTTCAAATTTATTCAAGGAGATGAATGAAGGGGAGTGTTTGTGGAGACCAGATAGAAATGGTGTGGTGTGTGCCTGTGTTGGGGGGGGGGGGGGGGGGGGGGGGGTGGTGGCTGTTAAGAGTTTAAGTCTCAGGGTATGATGAGAGGCCTCTTTGCGGAGGTATTTCCTGCTATGGTTGCTAAGAGATTAGTTGATTGGAATCTTCACCCATTAAGCAATCCAAAAAATGCTAAAAGACTAAACCACAAACCAAAGAATGTTGGAAGATTGAACTACTTACTTCACTAATACATAGGATCATGTTGTTAGTTATGTGAGATAGGATGACAAACTAGGGTGAAAGTGGACCAATGAAGTTTCCTCAGTGCTATAATTTTGCAGAAAGTTTCAGGAGGCTAGAAGTGGTAGAGAATAGTTTGTACTTAGATATCAAGGTAAGGAATATTTGGAGAAGGGTCAATATGTCCAAGGATTCTTTTTCTCTCTGAATCGGGATGCACCTTGAATCCTGAAGATTTTGGGATCAGACATACGGCTATTTCTATGTGCGACGAGTGATAATTTACTTGCCATACTCTTGCATTGTCAAATAACATCCAAGGTTTAGAATCACTTTTTGCGATTATTTAAATTGGTATGGGTGTCCCATGGTCGTCCTGAGTTCATTGGCAGTGCATTTCTTTTAGGATTGTATCTGTAGAGTCCGTAAAGAAACCAGTGTACAAAGCCATAGAGTAGAGTCCACTGTGAGCAGGTTCAAAGCCTAGTAGCCATAATTGAAGTTTAATTTGATTTAGGAAATCACGAGCTACCTCAACTTCCACACCATACGCTGTTTGGACAGAAATCCGTGGACCACCCACTTCATACTCCAAAAGTTTCCCTGATGCTGCTCCAGATGCAACAGTTGCAAGCCTATATAGAAGTATAAAAAGCGTTTGGAGAACATTAATTAAACTTAAAGTTGCAACACTTCGTAGACTAGGAAGATACCACTATACCTGCAAGGGACAAAAATCTCGCCTTCACATACTACAACACTCTGACCATCGGCAGCTTCAGTGATTTGTTCCACTTTAGAATTGAGGTAAGAAACGCCTGACTCGAGACACCTAGAGGAGATCATTAGACAATACATATTTATATGATACCAAATAAAGAGATTTTTATTACGTATGCAGAAGGGGCAAATTTTGTGATCCATTGGACTATATATGTCCCTATGTATGTGAGATATTAAGGTTGTTTGTTATAGGGCCATATATGACAAAATCAAGTCTCCAAGGTGATAGGGGGCATGGAAAAATTAACGGGAAAAAAGAAGAGAGGGCGCCGCATGAGTATGAGAGACTTTGGATTGAAGAGTGATGTGTGAACACCGGCGTAAGACCTGTCGACCAACACAACTAGTGTCCACCTCTCAGCTCCTAATTTGTTGTATTTCAGTATGAGTGAGTCCATGTAGGAGATGCACATTTGCCTAGCTATCCAGGTCAAGTGAAAGCATCTATAAACAAAACATAATGAAATAAGTAAGAACTCAAGTATCCAAGTTAAGTGGATAGAATTCTCCTTATTAATGCCTCTAGTTTCTTTACACGCAAAAAAGGGATCAAATGAAATGTACGAACAACTTTAAAATGGTGAGCGAAATATATGTCTAACAAAGAAAATATATTTTAGGCATCAAGGAGTAAGGAAGAAAGGGAGTTGTTTTTACCTTCTCAACAACTCTTCGTGTAGCAAATGTCGACTAACTCGTCCATAAGCACGACCAATCGTAATGGGATCATCACTATCAAGATAAACAATTGTATCCTGCCAAACATGCTCAATACACCCTCCAAGCCCAAGATCTGAAAAACAAGGCTATTAGGTTTAACTTGGATTTGGAACCAAAGAAGAGAACATAACTTCTATTTTAATGCTGATTTTCCAATAGGAATCACAAGTGGTACCCTTAAACTCATCCTCCCATACTCCATAGTTGTTGGTAAAAGGAAGATCAGGCCCAATAAGACCAACTTTTAACCCTAATTTAGCTGCTTCTGAAGCAAGTGAAAGACCGGCAGGCCCACAACCAATTACTACCAAATCGAATATATCTTCTCCAACAGATATGGATGGCAACTGCAAGATTGATCAGTAACCAAGGATTAATGCAGAAGATAAAAGACTCCCAAAACATAACTTACAAACAGGCAATGACGGTAACATCAATTAAAATAACCACAAAATTTTCTGAATTGTTTTCACCAGGGAGCATCTATTTTCCATGAAAATCAATTGTAATGAGCAAGAATTTCATGGACATAGCATTGTCTTGCGGACATTCAAATTACAGAGAGGTAACAGGCCTAAGAGCAAATAAATGTGGTCTTAAGGGAACTGTGATCTTAAGAACTATAGAAAAACTAAGTAGATAAGAAACTTTTAATGCCTCAGAGCGTGTAAACTGGTACTAAGTTTCGATCTCGCAATCACAACCTTATACTAACTGTCAATGCAAGTTAAACTACAAGAAGAAAAGGTGCAAGTTGGTCAGCTCATCCTGCAAACTTAATTAACTCCTACTGATATAATTTAAGAGGATTCACATCACAGTTAAATTTCTATAAATTCTGGTTTAGTCTGTGCGTTTTGCATTTTAATAATATACATGTACATGATTTGCCAAATTTTGATGCTCAGTGCCTAAACCCGAACTATTAAGCTAGATAAGAGAAATGAGTTCCTTTGGGTGGATTTAACTATTTGGTTATCGATGCTAATAGGAAAAAGAAGGTTATTATATAGGTTAAAATTCAAAAATGCAAACCAAAAAAATATAGTTTGAGTAAAGAGACAATCGGGGAAGCGATATCTAATCTGGGGACAATTACCATGGCTTATAAAACTATTCCTACCACGGTCATATGAAATAGATTCTTTGTCAAATCTGTTATGGACTAAATGCATATTATGTTTTCCAATCAGTTTTTGTCAACATTGTATCTTTTTTAGCATATCATCTCAGTCCATTCGTGTACCTTTTCGATCTTAATATACCCAAAATCAAAATCTTAAACATGCAGGTGCAGCAGATTCTTTGGTACGAGTCCTTTCACCTTTGGTGTAACTCAAAAAAGTGGGCTGCCGTTCTGTGATGAGTCCAACACATCAGTTTTAGAACCACTAAAAAGTGTATGATACTAGTATACCACATCACGGTGTGGACCGACCATGTAGTTCTTTATGGAAATTCTGCCAAATGCATTTGAACTTATGGATCAATTTATCTAAAAACATTGCACTATCTGGAGAAAAACAATGCAATTTGGCATGGTTGGAAAATAGACTCATGCGAAAATCATTAAAGAGATGGAAAAGGATGAGAGAAAGAGAGAGAAACTAGGGGGAGTGGGACTTTGGGTTCCTTCTCATACCCAAGATTTCCCACTTCTGATTATAGGAGAATCGAGATAAATGTGATTTTCAGTTTTCCTTGAATTAAAAAGTGACCAAAAGGGTAATAATTTTATTGCTTTTTTGCGGTTTATGCTAGACACACTAAATGCATATAGAAACAAACATAAGGGAATTATGGGAATGGCAAAAGGCTTCAGTCATACACTCATAATTACCCGAGTGACGTTTTCCCACCAAGTTGAGGGAAAAGAGACCTCCTAACTCGGTCTGACTATTGATTATCTTGACTCACTCTAGTTGAGACTCACCCAGCAATCACTAACCTTGAGGTCGAATGCGTCCCCATCCTAGGAAGTCTTGAGCATCTTCTTCAATTTTGAGGATCATGTCCCCATTCTAGGAAGTCTTGAACATCTTCTGTTTTGAGGATCATATCACCTACTCAAACCCCAGGATACAACGAACAAAAGGCTTTATGACAGAGCACAATTCCGCAGACACCGAGCCAAAAGGGGTACAAATAGAATAGATTCTCCTTCATATCCAAATGTTGCAACTCCTGACTCTTAATAGCTCTCACCCAACATCTTGAGGATGGGATGTTGAGCACCTTTTACATGCATATACCACCCATCTCAAAAAAAAAATCACGGCCAAATTTACTAATGTTTAATATTGACGTTGCTCACTATGAACTTCTTCGACTTCCTATCAAAAAACATACTTAAAGAAGATGACGACTTTTTCCCACTCCACATAACTCAAAGCCTAACAACTAACTGTTCTCCATCGGTACAGATTACCCTGTACCAAGACATTGCATTCACTTATCCCACTTTATATCCACAGACAATGTGATGGGCAAACAACAAAATGTACATGATAAAATGGAATTTTTTTCATAATTTTCACAATGTAACGGGCAAACCCCAAAAGTGTTCAACAAAATGAATCTGAGGAGCTAGCTAGGACGCCCCCTGTGAAAACTGATTACACCGTATAAAAAGAGAAAGTGTAAGAAAGCAAAGAAAACTGGTTACACCGTATACGTGGAGCTGTCATAGTGCCGGTGTAAGCTGCATTTCAAGACACGCTTATATTACTAGTTTCTATTATCACCCACTATATAGATACCATATAGTAGTCCTTCTCTTGGTACAAAGTTAGGAACACCTCAACGCAATATCCCCTTCCCCCACCCAATCGATTTCACTCATTTAGCACATATGGTTACCATCGTCCCAATTTCGCAATACTAGTTTATCATGTAAACTTGTAAAGTACAAACATATATACAACCGATTCTTATCAACAGAAAAGATAGTTATATCAAAACTCATACAAAACGTTACCTTATCGGCGATTCTTGATTGTTTATCCATGATTTTTTTCTGCTGCATTTGAACAAACAATAACTCAGAGCCACCAGCTTTAGTAACATCTTCCTCATTTACATAATCTTCCTTCACCACCACACAACTTTCCCTCCCCGAACCACCGCTCCCTCTCGCTCTCGCTCTCGCTCTCGCTCTCACTCTCACTCTCACTCTCATAGGTTGATGACTACGAAAGCCAGGTTGTTGTGACTGTTTCATACTCAATCTCCATCTTCTTCTTGTAGCTGTTGTTCTCCAAACAGAGCACGATGACACCGCCATTGTCGCAACGTTTCGAGCTCCAACACACTCCATTGTTGTGCTTTGCTCACATTACTCTGTTTTCTCCACACACACACACACAGAGAGAGGGGTTTGGGAAGAGATAGTGTGAAGTTTTTGTGTGTTGTGGAAGCGGTCTTTATTCGGTGATGAGAAGTACACGTGGAGATGTGTGATTGGGCAAGTAGATGATACAGTCATGACATGACTCATGAGTCATTATTGAATTTGAAAATATCTTAGGATTGATATTTAGACAGCAATATTCACAATTTATTCCATCCAAAATGTAATCATTTAATTAAACATATCTTTAGGCAGAGGAGCCTTAGTTTTCAATACCAAAACCAGACCCAAATCAACAAAAAAAGAGGTCACAAACCATACCATCAGTACCCACAATAGACAATTTCGAAGAAAACAAACAATACCTTGTTGTTAAAGACTAAATATAAATAAGGAGTCAATATGTTTTAACTCTTACATAATTCTGAAAGTTTCCAAAATGTCTCAAGTACAGAGACAAAACACAACTCAACTAGTTTACCATGTAACAGGTAGACACTAGACAAAAATCATGTCAGAATCTAATTTAGCACAATTTTACCGTGTAATTCTCTGGAAATTAGTTTTGTACCCAGTAATTCGTAGGCAGCAATTACTTCTTCAAAAGCACTAAAGGTCCTGAAAAGACGAATACCAAACAATTCATTACCATGGTTTCAATATCGACTCTTATTAGAGTTACAAATGAACAATGAATAGACAAAGAAAACATGGTAAAGAAATTGAAATTTATGGTTTCTCTATCATGAACCTCCCGTTGATATATAGGTCTTCACATTTAGAGTAAGACCCATTTAGAAGTAAGTACTAACCGTTGGAAAACCCTCGTGCCCGCTAATCTCAGCATCTATATTCTTGCGTTCCCGGTAATTTGCCCCATCAGTAGTTTCGCAAATGACTTTACGAAAGTAAGATAATTTGGCTTCAGTTATCAAACTCTGGACCTTCACCTTCCTTTTGTAGAGGTCAGACAAAAGCATGGATTGTCCTTGCAGCTTATCGAAATTCTTAATTGACACATTAACCACACTCAACTCAAAGGCTATATCCAATAGCAACAATGGTGGCTTCGGGGTTAAAGCACGAATCGGGTTCATTATCAGGGTTGTGGACGAACAACACACTTGAACATCACTAGGGAAGAACTTGAAAATGTCAAGTACCTGGAATTAAACGAGTGGATATTATAACAATGTTATATAATTGCCAATGAAAAATAAAGTAGTTACAAATACCGGAAAAAATAAAATAAAATAAAAATGAAGTTCTAAGAAATTACCTGATGCACGTATCGAACAATCGTTGTTTCACCCTTGCTTACCACTATCATCTTGATTCTATCAGAAGATATTGACCTTTCACGAAACAAACGCGACCCGAGATCTGGAGTCGCAACGGCAACATGAAAAAGAACTTCTCCATCCTCGTCATCCACGGTCCCCCTAGTAAACTCATGCACCTCAATACCTAGGTGAACCCCAAGCCCCCTAATAAGCTTTGCAATTTTCTCCCCGTTCGCAGCATCTGGAACAAGAACTAAAGCCTGGCACTGTACTAAAGCGTAGTCAACCCGTTGTAAGATTCCAAGGCATAAAGTAACAGTCTTTCCAGATGGAGACGTAGACTCTAAAATCAAATTCTCTCCCGCACAAAAAGGAACAATACCCCTCCGTTGCATTAGAATAGGCTCCACGAACCCATATTCACGTATGCCCTTCAAAAGGTTTTCCGACAGACCCATTGTATCAAAACTTTTCGGAAGATCACTGAGATATGCAATGGAATCTGGTCGACAATATATCCTGTTACCGAAAAATGTTTAAACATAAAAAATAAAAAATTAGGGCATAAATATAAAATATAAAATATAAAATATCAAACCAAACAACCATAAGAAAAAAGAAAAAAAATTACGCTTCGAGATACTTGGATAACACAGACTCGAGTGCTTCATTTGTTGGACTAGTGCCTGAGGGTGAGACAGGAAATTTACAAGCATTTAGTAACATGAAAAATATAGTAACAGAAAGAATTCATTCTTATCGTGCCACTAGATACATCCACCAAAGAATACATCTATCACTCCAAAACAGTTTTTTATGACCTATATCCACCACAAAATACATCTTCCATGAAGATCGATAAGTTCACATAGATTTCTCCAAAAAAAAACTGTATCCATAAGATATAGTCCTTAGGTAACACAAGATCCAAGTCATGCTTCACATCTCCCACCTCTGCCACAAGTAAATCTCCATGAAAATATCCAAATCCATTTAACAGAAGTGCTCAATAATTTTATTAGTTGCATATGGCAGACTCATATACCCTACGACATTCGCAAAAAGACGCACCAAGTTGTCCAACCTATTAGTCTCAAATGCCCGGATTGGTGATACAAAAAATCACTTAAAGTTTAATATTCTTGCGGCCATTGTTAATACAGTAATTAGAAATGCACAATAATTAGGGTTACAAACCTTTATTTGTGAGTTGTTTGCTAAGCTTCATCTTATGCATTTTCTCCGTTTGAGCATCTCCTCCGGTGTCCACCAACACTTGGTTGGGATGTGTTTGCCAGAACTGCAAAGAGGAGAACCAAATTAAGAGGATGCAATGTATGATAATGTTACGATTTCCAGGTTATTTGCAACTATATATATTCCTTTATACAATAATGAGGGTTTTTCAAACCTTGCTTTTTCAGTTTACTAAGCTTTTTCTTCTTCTTTCGAGCATCACTAACAGTTTTGAGCACAGATTGGTCAGGTTTCGCCAGAACTTGATGCTGACTAACCGGGAAAGCATCACCTACTGTTTCGATCACAGCTTGATCAGGTTTCGCCAGAACTTGATGCCGACTAACCGGGAAAGCATCACCTACTGATTCGACCACAGCTTGATCAGGTTTCGCCAGAACTGCAAAGAGGAGAACCAAATTAAGAGGATGCAATGTATGATAATGTTACGATTTCCAGGTTATTTGCAACTATATATATTCCTTTATACAATAATGAGGGTTTTTCAAACCTTGCTTTTTCAGTTTACTAAGCTTTTTCTTCTTCTTTCGAGCATCACTAACAGTTTTGAGCACAGATTGGTCAGGTTTCGCCAGAACTTGATGCTGACTAACCGGGAAAGCATCACCTACTGTTTCGATCACAGCTTGGTCAGGCTTCGCCAGAACTTGATGCTGACTAACCGGGAAAGCAACACCTACTGTTTCGATCACAGCTTGATCAGGCTTCGCCAGAACTTCATGCTGACTAACCGGGAAAGCATCACCTACTGTTTCGATCACAGCTTGATCAGGTTTCGCCAGAACTTGATGCCGACTAACCGGGAAAGCATCACCTACTGATTCGACCACAGCTTGATCAGGTTTCGCCAGAACTTGATGCCGACTAACCGGGAAAGCATCACCTACAGTTTCGACCACAGCTTGGCCAGGTTTCGCCAGAAGTTCATGTTGCGTAACCGGGTCGAAACGAGCGATCAAGTTCTTAGTAAGAGAGTTGAGATTTTTAAGATTCAACAAAATCTCATCAATCTTTAAGTCTTGTCGATCAAGGCGGCTCTCTTGTCGATCAAGGCGGCTCTTGACGTTCATGGTACACAAGGATGATCTGCCCAACGCAACACATACATGTTTCATCTTAATTACTTGAAACCCCATATCGTCAACAACTCTTAACATTTTAAAAATTTTATAATAAAACATCTTAGAAGAAAACCCCTAATTCTACTAAAATGACCTAATTTAAAAAACTTTGCACAATAAAAACAATGAAACAAAGAGATTAAAGATTACTTACTTAGTTACGATCAAGCTCCAGTTCGTAAAAGAATCGTAACTATCGCGACTTCTCACTATTAGTTAGGGTTTTGAAGAGCTTGAAATAGAGAGCGAGTCTTCCAAACGTTTTCGCGGTTTAAAGAGAAATACAAAAAAATTATTGGGTTGGAGGGTATTAGGAGGCCCAAATACATAGAGGGTTGGGGTATTAGGACGCCCAAACATATAGAGAGCTGGGATTTATGGAGGCCCAAATACATAGAGGGTTGGGGTATTAGGACGCCCAAACATATAGAGAGCTGGGATTTATGGAGGCCCAAGGAGACCACCTTTAACAAGGGTCGGCCCTTCACAAAGGCTGCAGGTAGGCATTCAAAAACAGCCATTGTAGGGCCCTTGGCCCGGCCCTTTCAAAATAGGGTTTGAGCCATTTAAAGCCCTTTCAAAATATGCTTGAGAATATTCCACTAACGCAGATATCGGAAGTTGTGATGCCTCTGGAGAAGTTAGCTGCAGATGATGGAATTACCGTGTCTGCTTCATCATCTATTTATAGAAACTCGTCATCTCTTCCACCGCCACCTCTTTACAGGTCTGGAGCTGACAACAACTCTTCATTATTAGGATCATCCGATGATGGCAATAATAAAGAGGCAGACCCAACAATCGTTGAACACCTCAACTCTCTTCTAATGGACTCCGACAAACCCCCCGTGTACTTTATGAACACCTCATACTCGTCCACATCGATGTCCAAAACCAACGCTTGGCTATAAAACGCCGTAGTGCACAATTGTACGGATTGCTCAAACTTTTGGCGTAAAATTGTGTCATCGCTCTTGTTCATACCCAATCGGATAGAATTGTTTCCTCACTAACACCTTGAATTCTTTCCAACTCGAACTTTATGCTTCGTGGCGTTTCCAATAGTATTTCCACCACGTGAGTGCATGACTTGCGAATTTCAATGTAGAGAAACAAATTTTTTGAGCATTGAAATATTCATAAACAGAAAAATAGGTCTACAACCTATCTAACCAATTATCCAACTTCTCGGCATCGATTGAACCGTCGAATACCGGAATTTCAATTTTAAAATTGATACGACGATAACGCATATGATTCGTGGACTTACCAATACTCGATCGCTCCTGGACGAAATCGACATCACTAGAATCACTATTAACCTCCTCAGTACCCGCGTCTCTATCCTCCTCCACAACCCCTTTCTTCTTCTTCGAGCGTACTCGCGGTTTCACCGAAGCGGAAGCTTGTACGAGGTCGTGAGACGTAATTGCTCTACCAACTCACCTAGAGTAGTAGTTAGGTCAGAAACTTTTGTTTCCAAAGTAGTTAGTCAATCTTCAGAATCTCCCATCTCCAAATTGGTCTTCTTCTTCGAGTTAGGTTTTCGATGAATTTTCAATAGACTCACTAACTTCTCATTCGTTTGCTTGAGACTGTCACGTGTAGATACCATAAACCACAATCACCCCCGAGAATCGTTACTAAAAAATTGAAGTCACTTAATCCACAATACGAATTGAGAAACCCTAAAAAGAAGAATTGTACGAAGAACACACAAATTTGGTGGGAGAATTCATTTTAGAGCTTCAATTGCTTAATTAATAATCAATTACAATCGAATTACTCTCAAGACCTAACTCACTCTCTAAAAAATTTGATTGATCTCATCTCCAAGATCTTGCCTTGCCCCTTGTATAAGGGTTACAAGTCCCTAGTTACAAAATATGACAATTATGCCCTAATAATATGTTGAATCGCGCCTCTGTTCGAACAGAAAAGTGCATTCGAGCAGTCAATTATTATATTCGAATAAAACACCTCAGACACCTGTTTATTCAAACAGATTTAAAAGTCTGTTCGAATAGACAGTAAATTTACAGAGCTGCGTGACTATACCGTTATCGGTTCTTACTTTATTTATTTTCTCGTTATTTTACAATATTACCTCTGCTAATAGCAACAATGTGAATTGCACATTAACCACACTCAACTCAAAGGCTATATATCCAATAGCAACAATGGTGGCTTCAGGGTTAAAGCACGAATCGGGTTCAATATCGAACAACATACTTGAACATCACTAGGGAAGAGCTTGAAAATGTCAAGTACCTGGAATTAAACGACTAGATATTATAACAATGTTATAGAATTGCCAATGAAAAATAAAGAAGTTACAAATACCGGAAAAAGAATAAAATAAAAATAAAAATGAAGTTCTAAGAAATTACCTCATACACGTATTGAACAATCGTTGTTTCACCCTTGCTTACCAGTATCATCTTGATGCTATCACAAGATATTGACCTTTCACGAAACAAACGCGACCCGAGATCCGGAGTCGCAAGGGCAACATGAAAAGAACTTCTCTATCCTCATCATCCACGGTCTCCCTAGTAAACTCATGCACCTCAATACCTAGGTGAACCCCAAGCCTCCTAATAAGCTCCGCAATTTTTTTCCCATTCGCAACATCTGGTACAAGAACTAAAGCCTGACACTGTACTAAAGCACCGTCAACCCGCTGCAAGATTCCAAGGCATGAAGTAACAGTCTTTCCAGATGGAGACGTAGACTCTAAAATCAAGTTCTCTCCCGCACAAAAAGGAACTATACCCCTCCGTTGTATTAGAAAAGGCTCCACGAAACCATATTCACGTATGCCCTTCAAAAGGTTTTCCGACAGACCCATTGCATCAAAACTTTTCGGAAGATCACTGAGATATGCAATGGAATCTGGTCGACAATATATCCTGTTATCAAAAAATGTTAAACATAAAAAATAAAAAAAATCAGACCATAAGAAAAAAGAAAAAAACTTACGCTTCAAGATACTTCGATAACACAGACTCAAGTGCTTCATTTCTATTTCTAGGACTAGTGCCTGAGGGTGAGACAAAGGAAATTTACAAGCATTTAGTAACATGAAAAATATAGTATTTGAATTTTTCAAAACTTATACCTCTTTTGAGCCTTGAACCCATGACCTCTTGGTCATCTATTTTATGTGACTCCTATACTATAGCCTAAAGTTTAGTCCCACATTGTTTATAAACAATAGAGGAACTAAACATATAAGGTAGTACCCATGTGACATGTGTGTAACATGTGACATAGAGAGAGTGTATAGTTGTATGAGTGTGTGAGAGGATTTTATACTCTATACACACTTGGACCTCTCTCAGGCGGCCCGGTAGGCCGGGCCGGCTCGGGCTCGGACTTGGGATTGGGCAATTGGCTCTTCTGGCTCTGGAGGCCTTTGGGGGCCTTTGGGCTTGGGTATCCATAATCTTTTTAACAAAAAGTTCATTGGGCTTGGGCTTGGTTTATTTCTATAGTCTTAGTCTTCACTTTGTTCTCTCCACCTCTTGAGGAGACCTAATCCTCAGGGACACGTCTCACACGTTTGAATAAAGAGAGAGCCGTTGGGCAAACTCTCTCTATAAAAACAACTCCTCACCACCTTCAAAATAACAGTCAGAACACAACTCCTCTCTCTCTCTTCTCTTGTACGGTTTCCTGTGGTGCATACTTCATTCTTACGTAGACTTCCGGGATATCTGAAGTCTACTGTATACGTTACGCTCGTTGTATCCTGGAAAGAGATCAGTTACCTTACCCGAGGTAGGTCGAAATACTCTTTAAAGAGAGTGCGACCCACGCCTCGAGCAATCACAACCTCTCTCTCTTGTTGGAGGCGCTGTACTTCTTTCCTGAAACTGCTGCTGCGGTGGTTACCTGCCTGAAACTGCTGCTGCGGTATTACCTCCTGTTTGCTACTGCCTGAAACTACTGCTGCGGTGGTTACCTGCCTGAAACTGCTGCTGCGGTATTACCTCCTGCTTGCTACTGCCTGAAACTGCTGCTGCGGTGTTACCTCCGGTTTGCTACTGCCTGAAACTGCTGCTGGGGTGTTATCTCCTGTTTGTCCAAAGTTTAAGTTTAACCTGCGCTGCTGCCGGAGTTCACTATCTGAACTTGCGCTACCAATCCAACGAACAGCAACTGAGTTACTGCTGCTCTTTATTGTTGCTGAAAACGTTCATTAATGGGAAAGCTATACTTACAGGTTCATAAGACTTAACCTAATTATTTCTAACATATAGTAACAGAAAGAATTCATTCTCATCATGCCACTAGATACATCCACCAAAGAATACATCTATCACTCCAAAACAGTCTTTTATGACCTATATCCACCACAAAATACATCTTCCATGAATATCGATAAGTTCAGAGAGATTTCTCCAAAAAACTGTATCCATAAGATATAGTCCTTAGGTAACACAAGATCCAAGTCATGCTTCACATCTCCCACCCCTGCCACAAGTAAATCTCCATGAAAATATCCAAATCCATTTAACGAAAGTGCTCAATTATTTTCTTAGTTGCATATGGCAGACTCATATACCCTACGACATTCAAAAAAGACGCACCAAGTTATCCAACCTATTACTCTCAAATTCCCGGATTGGTGATACATAAAATTACTTAAAGTTTAATATTCTTGCGGCCATTGTTAATACAGTAATTAGAAATGCACAATAATTAGGGTTACAAACCTTTATTTGTAAGTTTTTGCTAAGCTTCATCTTATGCATTTTCTTCGTTTGAGCATCTCCTCCGGTGTCCACCAACACTGGGCTGGGATTTTTTGCCGGTACTGCAAAGAGGATAACTAAATTAAGAGGAGGCAATGTATGATAATGTTACGATTTCCAGGTTATTTGCAACTATATATATTCCTTTAATAACAGAATATTTGATTTTTCTAAAATAAGTTCTTCATACCATATATCCACACACCTAGATAGGTGAATTATGGTGAGACAAGTTTTATAACGAGAATTCTATCCACTTCACTTGGATACTTGAGTTCTTACTTATTTCATTATGTTCTTACCTATTTCATTATGGTGATACAAAGTGTCACGGCCCAGCCCGGGACCGCCTCTACAGTGCCCGGAGTGCAGCGGAATAAGGGACCGTGCGGCATACACGGACGCGCGGTCGGCGTGTTCCAGCCATCTTCACGGGTGCGACGCGCCAGTGGCATACAACCCACGGATGCTAGAGCGACATCCGGATAATCCTGGATACTCGTGAGGGGTCATCGAATATGTATTCGGTATAGGCAACAACGCTGAAGTTTCCCTCAATAATCCCTACAACGTAATCTCTCACGACGCGCACGAGGTACATAAAGCACACCTGTCCTGTGGCGGATCAGGGTAGCTCAATATGCCGGTTTCCAGGCAACGGACTCATATCTCAAGGGGCAACGAGCCTGGACTAATTATATTATCCATCTGTAAGGGACAGTGCATCTAGGATAGCCCGCGGGGCATAGCGGTGTCATCTGAAACCCTCTCTGGAAAAGTGGCCCGCATTGCGAGGCAATTTCCTCTAGCCTTCCCTAGGCTTAGGGGAACTCATAACTATCCCTTGTAGATAGTCAATGAGCCGAGGTCCTTGATGACCTAGCATTAAAGCTCTTTTAGTCATGGGGAGGATCGAACCAAGATTCCTCCTTAATATAGCTACTAAGTAAATAGTCAATTTCCAAAAGGAAACTTTAAAACATGAGACGAAGCGTATTGGACCTTTTCGCCCCCTTAACTAAATTCGATTGCGACGAAACATGGCGTGGAGCTATATTATGATATAGAGAACAAATATATTCGGACAGAACTCAAAACGCTCAGGTGGATTTGGCCAGCGTTCGGTAGGTCGTCACACCCTCCCGCACTTAAAATAATCTCGATGTCCTCGTCGATAACCTTCTTCAACACGGCTCTACAAGGATTCAATCTTCTGCATCTTCAAGAAACCAACAACTCTCCCGCACTTAGTTCAGAGTACTATATCTTCTTCTGTACTAGCAGATACTGAGCCCAACTGCTAGTTTCGATGTTGACAACTGTGTCTTCAGAACTGAACCTTAACTTCACCCATTCCAACTGAAGTGCGTGGTGACTGAACCTTCATACGACTGGAGTCTGCCTTCTCGTCTGGATATTGTCTCTTGGTCTCAAACCTTCTGAAAATGTATGGGCAGTGCACTTTAGCATCGCGCCCACTGGAATTTTGCTGCATCCAGCTGCAAATTGCCCTCTCCCCTGACACAATGTGGAATGTCGCTCTTCTCGACAAACCAAGGGCGTCTCCTCCGGACAGGCCGACGAGGATATCTCCAATCCCGTCCAAAAGTGCACTCACTTCCGAGTCACACAATGCCTTCGCTGCACGATAGTTCAATCTTCTGTGAATCTTGGCTTCAAACTTCACTCTTCATCTGCGAGTGGTAAGGAGCAAGTCTTCTAAAACCAAGGGATAAACTCGCCCTAACTACACGAAACATCTGTCGCACACTAAACTGTTTGACTGCCTTTTAATCAACTCTGCAAAGGTCTTCAACCATGTCCGCCCTTCTTACGGAACATCGGGGACACAACATCAAGATGCGACATTCTAGCCTTACCAGTATAGAACTGAACTGGTACTCATTATTCACTTGGGCAAGGGAGGGTAGCTCCTAGAAGGTAGCATACTCTCAGCAAGGCGCGGGTACTCTGTTCCCTACCGCCAACAAAACAATCGAGGCAGCCTATCAAGGTGCGGGTACTCTGTTCCCTGCCGCCAGCTAACCATCGAGGTCCGTCATAAAGGCGTCCTGTGTGAACTTTGAAAACCCATGAGACATCTATCTGTGCAGCCACATTTCTGCTCTACCACTTTGTAGTAGGTCATCATCTAACCATGTAACGCTAGATGGCATCTGCACCTAACTTGGCTGCAGGAATGGTGATCGCTACTCCGGCATCCCCAAGGTCTCACCACTTCGGAGGACTCTAATATGCCTCACTCTCCAAGGAGGTCTTCCAAATGCCTCTTCTCTGACGAGGACTTAACATTGGCATCTGTACTTGCCAAACTCTGGTGGTAGTGACCCATGCTGGAACCTGCGTACATCTGCGTCACAACTTACAGCTCTTCCCACACTCATTAAGCTCGACGTCTGCGTCGAGAACAAAGCTGTAATATATAACTGACTGACTGCTGAAGCGTTTCTCCATCTCTACATCCCTACTCCAACCTGAGTACTTGGGAACAAGATACTGTCACTGCACCTGTCGCCCTGAGCTCGATGGCTTGCCATGTCCAACTGCTACCAAACTCGGGGAGACCAACCTTCATACTGTCGTAATTATCTTTAAGCCGTAGCCATTCTCTATCTCTTGAACTAGCTTCTGTAAACGCAGCCAACTCTGAACGGTCACTGGAATGTGGTCTTCTAAAGATACTCCATCAATACAAACAACGAATGAGGCGCAGGTACTCTATCCCTACCGCCAACCACCGAGTGATAAAGGAATTGGGAAACTAACATACAATTCTGCTCAGGATCTTTCATCCTAGAGCAACTTCAATCAGAGATCATGCCCGAGGTAACCCGCACAACTGACTGTAGCTCAACTTTATTCTGTGGCAACCACGTAACTTACTAACCTTCGGAAACGTGAGTCTTCATCCATCTGTGAGCTTAAAATGACCCATAACTATCTTGTATAACAACATGGATCATCTCGGCTAGAGCACTCGAACGTCGACAAACCTGAAACTCACTACGGAGCCAGAGAATAAACATCACTCGGTAACTTGCCTTCTATGAGTGATCAGAGCAGTGTCCCGTGTAACTAGGGACCAACTGCAGATAAGCGACAACCCATCATGGAGGTCACAGTTCATATCGTGTAACAACGAGTAACTCTGCCCTCGACGTCTACCTGACGATATCACTGTGTGCAAACTCGGGACCCAAACCATGTCTTCATCTCTTACTTCATCTTCAGCTCATGATATTCACCTCCGAAACGTCTCAGTGTCCAACTCAGGACAATTACAACGAGTATATCTCAGGATTCTTCAATCTTTTGCAGACCCTAAGGAATTCCAACCAAACCAAGTTTTGCGGCTTCCACACGAATGTACTTGGCAACTGACACTGACCATATCGATCTCTGCTGAGGGGCATCTCCTTGATCACAACTGTTACTAAACTTCGCAGCGCAGATGCGGACCGAATGCAATAACAGCCTGCTAGATCGCTCTATTACTATTCTTCATAGAGCATCTGCGACACTGACCAGCCTTCTAGAGACAACCAGCGATATAGATCACCGCGTCCAACTCAAATCTCAATCCTCCTCTTAGCGTCATTGTCCAAAGCACATTTAACACGAGCAATCTAGCGTTCAGATATGGAGCATTTCTCTCACGTCCAATATCAACTGACATGTAGGCAACTCACTCTACAAGCGTTCACAACGGTGCTTGGATCATCTGTACGGAGCAACTACGGCTCTGAAGATCACAACTGACAAGTAGGTATCCCACATTTTAATTCAGGAACCATCACAAAGATCTGCTCTAACAAGATCTGATAACTCGGCCCAACTTTAGACCGATTCTAAGAGACATAGGCACAATCCATCTACGCTCTACCAACCCAAGAGCTAAGCTTAACAAGCTATTCTCGCTCTGATACCATCTGTCACGGCCCAGCCTGGGCGGCCTCTACAGTGCCTGGAGTGCAGCAGAATAAGGGACCGTGCGGCGTACACGGATGCGCGGTCGGCGTGTACCAGCAATCTTCACAGGCGCGGCGCGCCAGTGGCATACAACCCACGAATGCTAGAGTGACATCCGAATAATCCTGGATACCCGTGAGGGGTCATCGAATATGTATTCAATATAGGCAACAACGCTGAAGGTTCCCTCAATAATCCCTACAGCGTAATCTCTCGCGACGCGTGCGAGGTACGGAAAGCACACCTATCCTGTGGTGGATCAGGGTAGCTCAATATGCCAGTTTCTAGATAATGGACTCATATCTCAAGGGGTGACGAGCCTGGACTAATTATATTATCCATCTGTAAGGGGCGGTGCATCTAGGATAGCCCGCGGGGCATAGCGGTGACATCTGAAGCCCTCTCTGGAAAAGCGGCCCGCATTGCGAGGCAATTTCCCATAGCCTTCCCTAGGCCTAGGAGAACTCATAACTATCCCTTGTAGATAGTCTATGAGCCGGGGTCCTTGATGACCAAGCATTAAAGCTCTTTTAGTCATGGGGAGGATCAGACCAATGTTCCTCCTTAATATAGCTACTAAGTAAATGTCAATTTCCAAAAGGAAACGTTAAAACATGAGACGAAGCGTACTGGACCTTTTCGCCTCTTAACTGAATCTGATTGCCACGAAACTTGACATGGAGCTATATTAGGATATAGAGAACAAATTCATTCTGACAGAACTCAAAACGCTCGGGTGGATTTGGCCAGCGTTCGGTAGGTCATCACACAAAGTCTCTCATACTCATGCAGCGCCCACTCTTTTTCTGTAAAAATTCTCATGCCCTCAGCTCTATCACCTTGGAGACTGATTTTTTAATATTAAGGGTTTTTCAAACCTTGACTTTTCAATTTACTAAGCTTTTTCTTCTGCTTTCGAGCATCACTAACACTTTGACCACATCTTGGTCAGGTTTCACCAGAACTCATGCTGACTAGCGGGAATGCATCACCTACACTTTTCGACCATAGCTTGGTCAGGTTTTGCCAGAACATCATGCTGACTAACGGGAAAGCATCACCTACACTTTCGACCACAGCTTGGTCAGGTTTCGCCAGAACTTCATGCTGACTACCCGGCAAAGCATCACCTACACTTTCGACCACAGCTTGATCAGGATTCACCAGAAGTTCATGTTGAGTTAACCGGGTCGAAGGAACGATCAAGTTCTTAGTAAGAGAGTATAGATTTTAAGATTCAAAAAAATCTTATCAATCTTTAAGTCTGTATATCAAGGCGGCTCTCTGTCGATCAAGGTGGCTCTGACGTCCATGGTACACACAGACCCTTATACACAGGATAGATAATCTGCCCAACACAAACACATTCAATACATGTTTCATCTTAATTACTTGAAACCCCAGTCGTCAACAATTCTTAAACGTTTTATAATTTGATAATAACATCTTAGAAGAAAACCCCTAATTCTTAAAATGACCTAATGTAAAAAACTTTGCACAATCAAAACATGAAGCAAAGAGATAAAGATACTTACTTAGTTACGATCAAGCTCAGTCGTCGTAACTATCGCGACTTCCGGGGGGGGGCAGTTTGCCCCCTCCCCTTGATTTTGTCAAAAAAGCTTTATATAGCATTTAAAAAACAAACAATACATAACATCTTTACTACAACCCCGTGAACACCAAAAAAGGGCTTATATATAGCATTTAAAAATTATTTAAATACCCTTGAACACCAAAAAAGAGTTTATATATAACATTAAAATTATTTAAATACCCTTGAGCATAAAAAAATAGCTTATATATAGCATTTTAAAATTATTTAAATACCCTTGAACACCAAAAAAGAGCTTATATATAACATTTAACAATTATTAAAATACCATGAGCACCAAAAAGAGCTTATATATAACATTAAAATTATTTAAATACCCTGAGCACCAAAAAAGAGCTTAATATAGCTTTAAAATTATTTAAATACCCTTGAACACCAAAATTTTTTTTGGAGGCGGAGCCCCCGAACCCTCGATTTAACCAAAAACATTTCTTTAATATACCCCCTCTACTATAAAATGATAGATCCTCTCCTGGACGTCGCACATAGTTATTAGGAGGTATTAGGAGGCCCAAAGATATAGAGAGCTGGAGTTTATGGTGGCTCTTATTTTCACACACAAAATTGGAGGCCTAAGGAGAACCACTTCTGCACCTTTAACAAGGTCAGCCCGTTGTAGGTAGGCCTTTAAAAATAGCCATTTGGCCATTGGCCCGACCCTTTTAAAATAAGGCTTGAGCCCTTTAAAGCCCTACTTGAACATTAAGGCCCGGGCAGACTCGTCCATTCCACTATAGGGTAAGGGTAAAGTCTAATGTTTGGATCTTGTAGGGGCCTATCCTTCAAGCTTAAATAACATCGAGCTACTAAATGTCAGATTCACGCAACAAACACGTAACATACACTCTTACCTGGACCACGAATGAAGAAGAACGTGGCTCGAGCACTCTAATCAAAACATATAAGTTAAGAACACCTATCTCCCACGAACTAGCAGTTATAGGTCTAACGAACCACAGCCTAGTTTCAGGAGAACGTGCTTATACACGAAGACGTACTGAGAGTGAGGTCTAGTACTATGAAAAGGATAAATTCCAGAGGAGAAAGGACGGAAGATTGTCTAGCTAATAAGA
>JACGCM010001116.1:0-27191 GCA_014058105.1 Kingdonia uniflora | reverse complement strand
CAGGGGCACCCCACCGCATATCACGGCATACGCAACTAACCATCCCAGCCAACCTAACGTGGGCGATGCATTTTTACTTTTATGCGGAAGTCCTGGCGGAGAACATCAGACTTCGCCGCACTCTCTTTGCTTCTTCCCAAGACTCTCAACAGCCTCGCATCGTCGCTGTCTCAAGTGGGTGTACACTCCTGGGAGCGATTTTCAAGAGGTAAGCTAGCATTTCGGTTCTTACTATTGGCGACATCTTGTCCACGAAACCGCACTTCGAGCCTTTGACCCTATACCTCTTAGACCGATTCTTAGACGAGCGTTATGCAGAAAATATTTCATATCGGTTGCTTCACTAGGTTATGATCTTACACAAATAAAATTTCATCACCTTATACAATTTTCTTTTACATGGACTTCTATCGACTCTTGAACGTGAAAAAAATAAACTATAACACAAGTAGAGATACTTATATCCATTCATACCATTCGAACATGGAGGATTACATGTACCTAAACAAAAACCTGAGGGAAACATTTTTCTCTTTAAGGTTCCAAGAGCTCTTTTTTTATCGAAATAGTAATTTCTAGAATTAAGTAAGCGCGCATCGGTGTATTGCCCCCCAAATTAGATACCATATAATAAAATAATGGTCTTTTAGGACCCTCGCCAAGTACCGCGGAACTAGCTTATCAAGTTATCTTGAGTGTGTTAGAATATGCATAAAATTAACAATATTAACTCCTCCACCTGGTCTTAATTGACCATTATGGCCCCACAACCCTGAAAATATCATACACATTCAGATTGAAAGACCCGGTTGCACACATAAAATTTTTTGTTATCAATTTCTTTTGGTACGCTCTGGGGGAAGCTTTAATCCCTTCTTTATTTGTTCCTCGAGGAAACATAATACCATCCAAGGTATTTTCTTGGTCGATCATTCATACTGGTACTACTCTAACCTTATATTCCACTCTAGGAATATCATACTTCTCTGAGCTTCGTATCTCTGTGGTCTCTGCGACCTTCTCAGTAACATGAATCCTCGCTTTTCTTCACATCTTCTACAATCCCACTACCTTCTCGCTCACTGTTTGAAGCTCGTGATATATATCTTGTCCGTATCCTCCTCCTAGCCTGTATGAAACACTAAGGAGCCACCCTAAAATGGTCCACGCTACGAAATACTGCCCTACGCGATCTCCATATGCCCCTCTCAAAATATTGCTGAAAGCCACAAGTACTACATCATCACAGAGGGTTACGTCTTCCAGACTAGTATATGCATTTTTCTGATTTGAAGTGGTTCATCTATTTTAAATCGAACTGAACAAACAGATTCATAATTTTTACACAGTTAGGAATCTTCATATGTGTACATTATATATGTATAAGTTCCTATATTCTAAAAAATTGTTGCGAGATAACTCTCAAACATATCATTTCGCTTTCTATCTGCTATACCATTTTACAGTTTACTTATTACCACAGTTCGCGATAAGTCTCCATTGAATTTATATTGGTATCTATCAATTAAAAGTAACACATCTGGTCGTCTCGATGTTTTTTTTATTTTTAATAAGTAACATCAATAACTTAGTAATTTGTGTTAACGTGTTGTCAAATTACAGGAATCTAACAAATTCTGAAACAGCTTGTTTACCATGTTACAGCCAAAAAATACACTATTCAAAAATTGATAAGTCCCTTCTCGGCATAAAAATCCAGCATTTCCCAACAATAAAACCTCTCTAAACAATCTAGACAATATTCAAAATGACATCTCGCTCATCGATACTATCGACGCCATAACCCCAGCGACACCAACCAATCACCCTATCCACTCATCTCTACCCATTCTCGCACTGCCCATACAGAAACTACCAAAAAAACACTAACGATAAAGCTACCCCTACACAGATAAACATTCCTAACTACTTGGAATTTCAAACACTCTGCCCAACCCTAACTCGGTCAATTTTTACTTATTCCTTACACTAATTCCCTTTCGATCCAATTTACTATACAACATGCATTACTTACTTAATAAGATCGTCGTATTAAAAAAAAACATATCAAGCAAGAAACCCAAACAACAAGCAATCAAAAAATGTTTCAATAACCTTGTTTTCGTTTTATTTCTATATCCCTTTCTTATGATCGCTGGCTCTTGCAATCAACATGTAATCCGCTTTCATGAAGTGTCGATAATGTAAATGAATGTAGGAACGAGCAACAACAATTAGCATTGAGAAAATAAATTTGTGTTTGAAAAAGGTTTCCCGGAAACAGTCGCACACAGCAGAGGTATTTATAGAACCCACGTAACTACTCATCCCAGTACTTGCGGCATGTTTACAACTCTGCGAGAATAACATTTTCCTTTGCGCATTTCTTCGATACTGTCTTCTCAGAGAATAGCAAACCCCACGGACAATCCCACTCTCATCTCCATATCTCAAAGAATTTCTTCCAAAACATTCTAACGCCAGCCAAAAATCCTAACTATATTGCACAGAGAGGGTATACATCAATTTCATATATTTCATCAATATCCTATAATGAATCACATCTTGCCAAATCATAGGTTCTGGTCTATATAACCCTTTTTTCTACTGTACATACACATTCTTATCTTTTGGGACATCTCTTCGACAAATCCACATTATCCTATATTCGACATTCTAACAGAAACTTGCCATAAAACTATGTTTCCTTACCAAATTTCAACAGTCCATATCATTGACAAGTAACACAATAAGGACTACATCGACAAAACACAGCTAACACTCTTTATTACATTTCATGTAACCGTCAGAACTCCTTACACAGACCTTACTCCTACAAATTAAACTTATAAACCCTCGCTGCGGCTTCATCATTCTTCTTCACTAACAATCTTTGCTCCGAGTTCCAGCTACCAACAACGTTCAGTGGGCACCAAAATTATAGATTGAGCCTGAAACTCGAAGTAGTCTTAGCATCCTTGCTTTTGCTCTCACTCATCCTTCAGAATCAGGCTCTTCCGGATCTTCCATATGCCATTCACAGTTTCGAGTCTAATATATTGAGGACAACACCCAGATATATCGATTTATTAAATAAGTCTAACACACACCATCACGGGACTGAGCTAATCTCTTCAAATCTTGCATGAATGCCTCACATCTATTAGCAGCAAGCTATTAGATACTCAATCATGGTTTAATCACCGATGTTACTCTCCTGGAACTCTATAATTTTAAAGTCAAAATTACTAACCTCGAATTGTCTGGGGCCCATTAGTCAAATACATTCGAGGGTTATGACAACCCATCAACAGTTTATGTGCATTTACAGTTCGATATTTTACCTTCGATTATTTAAAATACTATTGCACTCAAAATACACGTGAATAAAAATATCAAAGATATTACTTGATGTATGATTATAAATAAGTTATAATGTATATTTGACAAACTTCTTCCTTCGATTTTGGTACATATACCATCCGTGACTACATCCTTATAAATACATCAAAATACACGAGTTTTATATCGACGTACAGAACAATTACTCTGTGTTTTCTTTGAAACCAGAATCTAATATTAACGCATCTTTCTAGTACTCGAAGTCAATGAATCTCAAGGTAGTGAATTTAAAGAGATGCTCAGCAGGAAAAGAGACAATAAAAATTGTAAGAAAACTCAAAACAGTCGACAAGAGCCTGGACTGCCATCTAAGTTCAAATCTTCATCATCAACATTACACAGTATCATTATCCCCAACGGATGCAATATATTACTTCACCCCGAATGAGATATAATTATATTCCAAAGATACATATCGTTGGACCCGTTCCCCACCCCATGATATGACATGATCAATGCCAGCTATACAGATCGGTTGCGCTTAGATTGTTCCTCGAATTGGTCACCGTCTTCAGCCCCAGATAAATACAATAACCACTCATGGGAGTAACTTTCCCAAACCACCACCATTCACCTTCAATAAACCCTTATTTATACCCATTATACTTTCGTCCGATCAATGTACCCAATTCATTGCACCTCGGGGAATGATTGACCACATAAATTTTTTGACCTCGGAAATAACACAGACGATTCATCTTTCCAATCTGAAACTCTTTAGATTCCAAAATTCTTCTCGTCATAACAAAGGTTACTTAGAGCATGGGGAATTATAGTAGCCCACGATAGTGTAGTCGAAGACAATCCTTCATAGTCAAAGGATTAGCTCAACACTCGTAACGCCAGCATGTGTAGTTGAAGACAATCGTATTCTGGAAGTTACTATAAGTCCTAGACTTGCAAAAGTAGCCGCTGAAGCCTGGTCAAGACAGAGATGCTTAGAGATCCGCAAAAAGTTGCCCCTTTCCCAGAATCGAAGGGACTATTCTTGCTTTTGTATAAAAACTGACTGTTATAGAATATAAATCAGGCAAGAGGAATAGATACTACGGAGCACAATCATTTTACGCTTTTACATCACACCTACCTTCACTCTAAAACATGTAAATAACTAGCATTGTTTAGTACGGAATTTATATAAAAATCCTACCTCGAGGGTCATGGATTTTCATCCTTTACTGGTTGTCAACGTAAAATCCGTTATTCATCTAGTCTTATTGCCACTCTTTTTACGAATAAAGTCTTGGCAATTATTCTCCTTCAAAAAAACATACACAACAATATGCGGATTGAAACAGTACTATCCGTTAAGCATTACTACTCCATTTCCATTTTTCCTTGTTTTTTCAATTCCAAAAAGTTAATTGTTCATCTCATAGGAACTGTAAATTACAATGATCCAATGAAAACTTCTAAGTTTCTTTCACTCTCTCCACTTATATAGATTCAATCACATTCTATAGATTTAAAGAATAGATAATACTAGCTTGCAATCGATCTTATACAAAGTTAAAGAAAGGATAAACTGGTTTGGCTGACTTACTAAATCTCTGTGATGAAACAACATGTAAAGTTGTTAATATCAAAGACTCCAAACATGTGATAGGGACAAAGGTAATACTAGTCATCTACTTCAACTTGTTTAGAAGATTATACCAGGTTAAATCAAGATAATATTTGGTTTAGAGGACTATACTAATCTCTACGATTAAAACAAATGTTAGAAAATTGCTTTATATCAACGACTCTATAAAGGAATAATGAATTAATGTAATAATACTTTCCATCTCTTAAGGATGTCGATAAGTATTACTCAGTTAAATCAAGATTCACGTGGTTTGACTAAACTAAACCCATCTCTGCGATTAGAAACAAATGTAAAAACTTTGTTTGATATCAAGACTACCGGACATAAGATAAGACAAATGTCTACTAGCTTCACTTTCAATATGTCGCGGAAATATACTATTTATTTTAGGTCAGATAAATATATTATTTTCTTGCTGGGATGTCAAGACATGCTTTACCCTTCTGCAAGAAGTCAATAAGCATTTAAGTGCGAGTTACAAAACAACTCTGCCATTTCTGCCAGAGCAGCAGGTTGCGGGTCTAAAAATTGGTTCCATGAGGCCTTACAGTTCCCTCGATCTATATTAACCTATATAACTGTATCCCTATCAGACAAATCTTGAACAAAGTATCTCGTTCTAACGCAAGTCTTGTTACTTCCGCTACAAAAAATATGCCGGGCGACTTTAAATGTCTGCACGTGATGCATGAGAGGACACGCCCTTAAAAAAATAGATATCTCCTTCTCGAGGCGTGGACTCCAAAATAGTATACAGTTTCTTCTGAATGCACTTCCATTTATGTCCGAGCTTCAAAAGCTAATTCTCATCTAATTTTCTTTGACAAATTACTAATTCAGCTTGATTAATGGACTCTAGGTGCACACCTGGACACAAAGTCTCTTGGTTATAATTCAAATTCAACTCTTCCCTGGCCGAAGTATCCCTTAACAAATCATCTTTTTTCTTTATCAAATTCCTTCGCCTGATTTCCCTTCCAAGACCTTCTCCCTGACAAGAGCAGCATCCACTTGTACTGTATTCCCTTAAGTTTGCATTCCTTTCTGCACATACCCTTGATTTCGAGCTACGTTACCTTCCAGTTTTCTAATTCACCTGATAGGCTAACTACATCCCCTTGGACTAGGGAACTTTACATCATTTTACTCCCCTCGCGCGCTCTCCAGCCTCGTTTTCATGACGCGCGCATTGGCTTGCTCATATTCGGTCTTTAATCATGCCACCCTCTTATTTAATTGTCACACTTTCATTGCATCCCCCAAACTCCTATCCTTGGCGGGTAGGGCTATATGCAAGTATTCGGCTGCAGCTTCCAAAGCCGATAGATTTTCTGAGCTACCTATAGCTCGTTATATTTTTTAATCATTTTTTGCTTTAGTCACTCCAGCTTTCTTCTACAATTCTGAAGATCAGCTTGAGATTGTTCCTCCGATCTTTCTAACGCCTGAATACGTATTGAGCCATTTCAGCCTGCCTACTCCTAACCATCAACATATCAATCCAACTTTAAAGCTTCGCAGAATATTCTTTTATCTCCGCAAGATCTTTTAGCCCTTTTCAATTTCGGCATCTTTCACCTCTATCTTATGAGTGAGGTCGACAACAGTCTGGGTTGCCTCATCAAATTTAAAATGCGCCTTTACAAGCTAGTCTTCTCTGTTCTCATTTGTCTCTCTCACCTTATCTAACTCCTCTGCAAATTCTCGATTACATTGGAGTGCCTCATCTTCACGCGAGCGAACTGAGTCCAATTTGACCTATACAATATAGATACATATATACAGTTCGATTAAGAAGTCTAAGGTACATGTTTTCTATATGTACTTTTTCTAAAACTTTGAATTTTCCTATGCACTATATTAGTGTCATTTTACTAAAAACTAGTAACAAGTTTTTAGTCTGCCTCTACGTTCTATTTTTTCTTATTTACTGGGTAGCTTTATGTGTCATAGCATATAAGTCAAAAGGCCTGTTCCGATCTAACCTGCAGTTCCGCTTGCGAAGATAATGAGAATGGGGAGATCTCTTTTTCTCTGGGAAGCTCGGTCTCTAGATCTTTTATTTGAGACTCATCTCTTTAAGTGCCTACAAGAGGGTTAGAACAAGAGGGCTAAGCCTATAGAATTCTATTTAATACACACAATCAAACAATTTACAAGACACTTCAGAATACTCATACAAAGTAATTTTTCTACACTACCTTCCCATTCTCGCCCTCCGAGAGTTCAGTGTCATCCCCTTGGTTGTCTAGCACCATCTGGCGGGAGATACTATCTAGCCCATCACCAGCTCCCACGTAACCTCTTCCACTTCTTCATCATCATCCTCCTCAAAATAGGTGTTTGCCTTAATGGCATCCACTTCATCCTCAGAATATCCATTCAACATCGGGTGGTGCCCAAGCCTTTTGTGCTCTGCTGCCACCTCCACAAGATTCACTCTCACCTCTATTTGCAGATGGCAAATTGCTACTGCTTAGGATGCCTTCAGTGCCTCTAAATTTTTTGCTTCCTTGAGAGCATCAGTCTTCGCTCGACGAACTACCTTTTTTTATAAGCTTAATCTTCACCTTCTTTAGCTCAGTTTTTCCTCTTCCACTCTGAGCCAAATCCCCCTCACCAAATGAGCAACCTGCAAAACACAAATTGACCTTAGCGTGAGTTCAAAACATAATAAATAAATATTTCAAATGATCGAACATAAATGCATACCATCTTGCTCATGTCATCCAGTCCGCGAAGAACCGCTAGCCTGGCCCTTTCCTCTACTTCTTTAAGATCGTCCTCAGCAGCAGGTCGCTCTTCAATGACCTTTTCCCTCAACTTTCCCACAGGTTCGATCCTTCTCCTTTTTGTCTTTTTCGTCGACCTCACCACTTCTAGTGGTACCACAGGCCGACGGACGCTTCACATCTATTTTTTTGGAAACGTTCGAGCTAATTTGCTCGATGTAATAGACTCCAGCTGAACCGAATTGTCTATTCTAAGAATCTTAGCCAAATTAATTCGACCTTCCCACCAGTTCTATTCTTCTTTCCATCATCAACACCCGCCATTAGCCTAGTCAATTGAGATTTTTGAACCTTTTTCGACTTACTCCCAACCCTTTTCTTTATGATAAGGCCAAGTCCTTCCTACACAAATTCGAGCTCAACCACTTCTTCAGCAACTTCGTCCAACAATGAATCTTTCCTCTCTACCTGGGACTTTGGGCCTACCATGCACAACATTTTTATTATCAACAAAAGATCATCAGTTCGAACATATCAATATTATACTCTATGCATTGTTATACTTACTTTATTTTACAATTCTAAACAAAAGATCTAAAAGTTTTTCATCATCTCTCTGAAGGCAATTACCCTTCACCCATATTACGTAATCGTTCCAAGCTCGACCTACTGAATTCAGATCGAAGAAGCGAGGCCAAGTTGTGCTCGCATAGAACTATGTCCCACCACTGGGGTGATAATTCTTCACCCCATAAAACTGCAATACATCCTCAGGGGATATCCTCCTCACTTTACCCTCTTCTCCCAATTTTCATTCAGATGGTCGCAAACACTTATTACAATTTGCTTAAATAAATTACAATTTGTAAAAAAAACACCTCATACGTTTCTACTAACCTTCAGTGTCAAAATGAAATCCACAGTAGCGCCAAGTCCTTCCTTCACAATGCTGTTATATAGCCACCTATGTGATTCAGTGCCTGCAACTCTCTTTGACTATGATCACCCTCAGATGAATCCTTGCCAAATCCTCTATAATTTTTTTATGCTTCTCTCTCTGTGATCCCTAATTTTCAGAAGTTGAAAAATGATTGAATGATGAGGATTGAGTACTATTTATTCTTTTTCTCTCTAATGGCTGGTAGTTATTACACCTCACATGGCCCATCCTCGGTTTAGAATCCAAAGCGTCCTTTCCACTATCTATGTTAAACGCCATGTAACTTCTCAATAAAACTGTCTTTCCATTATTACCCCTCCCCTCATATTTTAATATATTTTTCTCTCCTATTTCCATATCTTTCTCTGACCTTCCCACACTCATGATGACTCACACTCACACGATATCAAATTTTGTAGCTTTAAATTAAAAGCAAAACTAGAAGCTCCTGCATTTTTTTTGTCCTTGTTTTTTATACTTATAGTACTAGTAATGTCATTTTCAAAGCTAACAAATTTTTTAAAGTTATTCATAATTTATTTATCAAACCGTCTCAAATGACATTTGTAACTAAAGAGGATCAAATTAACTTCCATCTTTTTCGTTAAATTCAGTGGCACTTACATTTATTTATGATAACACTTTACTTATTATAACATCTAAAGCAACCTTGATGACTTGGGCGTAACATCCGATCAGATTTCCACCATCAATCATCACATCTTCAATTTGATCTCCACCTCAGCAATCAATCCAACCATCTCTTCTCGATATGTAGGATCTTTCACCAATTCACGAAAACATAGATCATAAAAATAACAGGCATACTCAAGTTCCCTACACCTTACATCTAATCCTTCAAGCTGACACTTCCACACTGGTAACTCAGCATCATAACCAAATAATCTAAAAATCCTCTTCCATACTTTAGCATCTTTATGACCAATCGTCCTTCTGCGGTATGACAAATTCTCTGAGGTCGAGTCTACACCATCCTAATCTACTCTCCATATTCAAAAAATGATTTTACCCTTATTTATACATTTTTACTACACTTTCTCCTCAAAATCGTGATATTGACCTTTTATCTCGTAACAAAAAGCCCAGAATCTAGAGAAAAACTATTTGGACTTATCCCTTCCCTCGAACTCATACGTTTCATTATTTTTAAGTCGAGGTTATTTTTTCAAGATTTATTCTTCTATCGACCTCTATTAGCATGAATTTTGCATTACAGATTTCTATAATTTTTTCTCCTACATTTTCAGCACGCAAAAAAAATCATGCTTACATGATAAAATAAATTTTCACATGTATTTATCTCAGTTCAAATGTTACAAAACTATACTGTCGGTACACATACATTTCAATCATTTGATACATTCTTCAAAATATTTTTAGCTCGATTTCTACGAACTACGCTATATTTATATCAACAATAGTAATTGAATGACAAATTCTATTCATGTAGGAAAAGATTACACATTTTTTTACAGATAACAAGTATTTAGTAATTGATCTCAGGTACTTTACAGATACCTAATCTAGTCAGCACCCAACTTCAGGTACTTTATAGATAATAAGTTTTTCAATGCTTTTGCAAGTAACAGGTCATTCAGGCACTCTGACATATCAAATCCTTCAGTTTGTCCTACGCTAGTGATCTTTCACCCTGATGCAAAACAAAAATTAGAAACAACAACATAAAGCTTTCCTCATATGAGTTTGATTAAAGTCTAGTTGAACTTCAAATGAAAACTATGCAAGCAATAGACTTAGTGCTGGCACCAACTCTTCTGAGCGTAAAAATGTGATAGAAATGCCAAAATAAACTTTATGTTTTTCTACCTCCTCTACTACTATCACCTCCTCCTTTGAAACAGCCACCTCTGAAGTATGGTAGAAAGAAGAGGGTCTGACCTTAGAATCTATGGAAATACAAAAAATCAGGATAACTGCCCTACAATTATGCCTATCTCATCTAACCACCCAACATTGTTCTCCGCAAGAGTACGGAGATAGCCTAACGCTCCTCACCAGTCAAGATGACAACGTGAAACCTCTACCTACAGTAGAAATCTTCCTCAGCATCAACCGCTTTATCTTTCAACATACCTTGATAAGTCGGGGGAACATGATGGGTATCGACATCTCCAAGGATCGGCCGCCAAAGAATTTCAACTTCAGCCTCTGTATTTCAGACGCAATCCTTTCATCAAGGACCATCCTCCGAGTCTTTACCATTTTCAATATTTCAGAGAATTTGACAAATCACAAGGGTACTCTGCTTCAAAGATTCAATATAGGTATTATTTATATAACCCTACATTTATTGTGCAGGTACATTTTTGCAAACGTCATCATTCATTACAGACGCTACTCTTCATATCATAACTGTCACATACATCAGCATCTACATCCTAATTTACTACACGTCATTTGCCTATAACCTGCGTAACTTCCATACAGTCAAAGCCATCTTTGCTCCATTTCCATTATCAAGAACTTCAACCCAAATACCAATTACATACAGATCATTTCTCAACCAAAGGCACTCGTGACTTTGGTTGCGAGGGGGCAATTGTAAGGACCTATCCCTCGATCTCACCTAAAATTGAGTTGTCGTCAGTTCAAATTACCTACATCTTAGACTCACGTGTTTTTAACATAACTTTTCCAGTCAACATTCCAACCTACTCCACGACCTGGTGAAGAACGTGGGTCAAACTTCAAACTAAAAAATATTATCTAATCAAAGACACTTGTCTCTCATGAACTCGTCAGTTACTCAGTCAACTGCCACCAATGAAATTATTTGGAAAATGTGCTCCAGTACAATGAAGATCTGCGGAGAAGTCCTATAAAGAAAAAATTCCATAAGAGACAAGGGCCAGAAAAATTATACATAAGATCATCAAGAAACTACTTGCTCTAGATTTTCAGAAACATTCAAACTTCCTAGTTACAGGTTCAAGCATTTCTAAATCTTAAAATCACTTACATTCAAACTTCTTAGTTACAAGGTTCAAGCATTTCTAAATCTTAAGATCACTTATAATAGGATATCCGCCACAAGCAATAAAGATACTCTTACAAATATCCTCCACTCCAGGTCATGGTTTTTTTTACCTACTCAAAGGTTTTCTGCGCTAAAATCACCTGTATCATTTCTTACTTTCCATTAGAATATTATCGCAAGTTTACTGGCATGATAACGAATTCTAAGCCATTTCGAGCTTACAGAATTTGGCCATTACACATGTTGTAATTCTTGAACCCATCGGGTTTTCTTCTCATCGATGCGCTTCCTGAGACCATCGACTATAGTTTTATTGATTGCTTCAACCTGGCCATTCCTCTGAGGGTAATAAGATGTGAAAGGGGAGAGGAATTTATTGTATTCTTGAGGAAATTACAGACTTTGTTCTCAACAAATGGTGAACCGTTATCGCGTCGCATCATGTGAGGGAAACCAAAATGTGTGATGATATTTTCTCATAAGAACTTGATGAATTCTTCTTCTCTGGTTTGACACAAAGGCACGGCTTCGACCCATTTAGTAAAGTAATCTGTGGCCACTAGGAGATGTTCCCATCTACCAGAAGCTTTGGGAAAAGGACCTACTAGATCAATCGCCCATCGTTTAAAGGGCCAAACAACTTGGCTGCAATGAAGGTCTTACGAAGGGCTTCGGATATCATGGACACGATGTTGGTATTTACACAGTGTTTTGCGTATTCTTCAACTTGTTTCTTCATATTAGGCTGGAATAATCCTTGTGTTACATCTCGAAGGGCCATTGATCAGCCAGTAGTGTGAGCATCGCAGGTACCTTCATGGAGTTCAGCAAGTATGGTAGTGGCTTCATTTTTGGAGATGCATCGGAGGTGTGCGCTGTTTAGGGATTTATGGTACAATCCGCCTTTGAGAATGGTGTATCTACAATAGTTTTCCAGTAATGAGCGTTTGGCTTTAGGGTCTCCTAGGAGAGTAAAACTATTGAAATAAGTAAGAAAGGGTGTACGTTAGTTATTTGGATCGAGACTCTCGCCCCCAGTATTGATGGCATTGACTTCCATCTGGTTGATACTTTGGTGTTTGAGTACTTCAATATGGAGTGTTCAAGATTTGAACTGGCCTAATATGGTTGATATGAAGGCGAGGGCATCAACATATCTATTTTTGCGTCAAGGGTAATGTGTAATAGAAGATTTTTTGGGGAAACGATCCATGCGCTGGCGGACTAAGGCAGCATACTCAGTCATGCAACCATTTGCCTAATTTTCACCAGTGTACTAACTTTGAATAAGTTGGGAATCGGTAAATACTGAAAGTTTAGGAATACCAAGTTTGAGGCTTCATACTCGCCTCATTATTAGATCATTCAAAGTTTGACTTGACAGCCTTTTTGATTCTATCATTGAAGGGGGTAACTAGAACAACACCGATCCCCGAACCGTTAGGTCTAGCAGATCCATCTCTAAAGAGGCGCCAACCTGCATTAGGGTTCCAAGGGTCATTCTGTTAGGGCTGGTCTTATGGTAGATCATCTTCGTGTTCCTCCCAGTCGATGTCTTCGAGTGGGAAGTTGATGAAGAAATTAACGACTGCTTAGCCTTTTTGGGATATATGTTTCTCGAAAGTGATGTCATGTTTACCTAGATAAACAGACCATTATTGAACCCATCTAGATTTATCTTTTTTGCTAAGAATCTCTTAAAGGGGGTTGCTGGTGATAACTCATATAGGGTGAGCTTGAAAGTATGGTTTGAGTTTTTGTGCAATGTAAACGAGTGTAAGGAGCAACCGCTCAAGTTTGGTATATCGAGTCTCGGTATGTGTCAGATTTTAGCTGATAAAGTATACAAGTTTCTCGATGTTGGATTCAATTCGAATAAGGACTGAGCAAATAGAACTGCCGGTAATGGCAAGGTATAAAGAAAACATTTTACCTTCGATGGGGGTATTGATGATGGCTGGTCGACCAATGTATGTTTTGAGTTTGAGGAGGGCCTATTCACAATTGGGTATCCAATTGATTTTGGGGTTGTTCTTCTTTTTGGTCTTGTAGACGCTTTGATCGCGTAAGAGAGAAAAAGCCAAGCACAACGATTAGAGGATTTCAAAATAAAACAGTTGAGGGAGGCTATCTTGCTAGCAACCTTGCAGATATCTTTTTTGATTTGAGGGGAACGCATATTAATGGGGGAACGAATATGAGTGGGATCGATCTCGATACCTCGTTTGTTGATGAGGTGGCCCAAAAATTTACTGAAAGAAACACCAAACTGATATTTATCTAGGTTCTTTCATGTTATAAGACCGAAGTATGGCAAAAACTTTGGTAAGATCCTGGATATGGGTCTATTTTTGGAGGCTTTTACATAACATGTCATCGATGCAAACTTCAACCGGCTTTCCAAGCAAAGGTTTAAACATAGTGATGACAAGACGTTGGTGAGTGGTACCCACATTTTTAAGGCTGAAGGGCATGACGTTAAAGCAGTAAAGACATTGTTTAACAATAAATGAAGTTTTAAGTTAGTCCTCGAGGATGAGGGTTACCTGATTGTAACCCAAAACTGTGTCCATCATCGATAGTCATTCATGACCGGCTGTGGTACCCAGGAGTACTGAAATGATCGGAAGAGGAAAATTGCCCTTCGATGTATGTTTGTTGAGGTCTGTAAAGTCGACGTAGATTCTGATCTTGCCATTCTTCTTAGGGAAAGCAACAATGTTCGATATGTTCGAGATCCAGTCGGCGTACTTGACTTCTCTAATGAAACTAGTGGTAAGGAGTTTGTCATCCTCGAGGATTATAACTTCTCAAAGCCGCGAGGCAAAGTACGTTCTTCTGCTTCACGGTGGTAGAGTGAGGGATGAGGTTAAGTCGATGGCAGCCTAAAGTGGGGTTAACATCGAGCATCTCATAGAATGTCCAGGCGAAGACATCTTTATTTGCTCGAAGGAAAGTGGTGAGTTCAAGGTGTTCAGCCTCATCTAAAAAACTGCCGATGAATGTACCTCGACCAGGACCGCCGAGTTTGATGTATACAGTAGGTTCAATAGGTGTGGTAGAAGGGTTTGATGGCGTGGGGAGTGCAAAAAGTATTGATTGCTATGGTTTCACAGGTTTTCTTGTAAGATCGATCTAAGGGTACTTTCAGGAGCTAGCGAGGCGTTGAGAGCCTTTCATGTTCCACGTTCCACAAGGGGTAGAGAAACAAAGTGTTTAGTGGTAGGTAGAAGGTATGACTTTCATTGCATGGAGCCAGTCGTGGCCTAGGATGCCCAGGTATTCAGATTTCCTATCGATGATGAGAAAAATTTCTTGGAGGGTGACTGGACCGGTGGTGACAGGGAGGCCAATATGACCAACGACAACTTTGATAGCCCCATTAAGGCCCTTGAGCTCGACATGGCTGGTATGATGAGGTATGTTTTTTGTATGGCTCAAACGGGCTGGAGGAACATTACATCTGCTGCACTTGCTGTATCAATGAGTATGGTATGGAGGACAAGGTGTTCGACCTTAATCATAATGACCAAGGGGTCGGAGTGGGGGAAATAGACATGGGAAGTATCACAATCGATGAAGGATATACCTTCAGGTCGAGGGTATTGGCTAGATTCTGGTAGAAGGATGGAAGCTACTCTTGATAGGTAAGCTTACAGCACTCTTCAACTCGTTTGCGTTTGCTTCGAGTATAACCACATTCGATATTGTTAACTTCGATAAAGTGGAGTTGTAAAATATATACCTCGGCTGGGTCGGTAGTTGGAGTGGGTTGAGGCTTAAGATACGACCCATCGAGATAGCTGGGGAGATCGGTGATATATCGATATAGGCGACCTGCCTTAAGAATTATCTCCAGTGATTGTTGGAGAGAATAGTATTTGTTGGTAGAATGGCAGTTACATTTGTGATTTAACAGTAAGGTTCGTCTTTCAGGACCTCAATGGGGTAGGGGGTATGCCAGATAGGGTTGGCCTGTATTTGTGTGAGAAGGGTGCATATGGGAGCAGTGAGCTTGGGAAGGAGTGGTTTGGGTTATTTTTTGCAAATCTCAGCAAGGGTACCATCAGAGCGAGGGCATTTATGGCTCTTGGCCTCTTGTAAGACGAGAGCGACCATGGGTGTAGAAGTCGTCGAGGTATGTTATGGTTGATGGTTGAGGCTTGCCCTTGGCGGTTAGATTCGCGAAGGCGTTCAAGGTCGATGTATCTGTTAACCTTAGTTAACATCTCCTCAAGGGTTTTGTGGTTTATGAAGCATGATGTACTCCTTGATACAACTTTGATCTGGTAGTGCGTTAGAATAAGCGAGGACAACATTTGCACAGTCGAGGTTTTCGACTTCGCGTAACTCATCGAGAAACCGCTTGGTGAAGGCTTCAAGCATTTCGTTACAGGATTTGCAGAAGTTGAAGAAAGTATCGACTCGAACCTCACGATCTTTGTTAAAGGCAAACTGGGTAATAAAAAAGTTGGACAATTGTTCGAAGCTTTGGATAGAGCCGTTATGGAAGATGTGGTACCATTTGAGGGGCTATCAGTTAGACTGGTGGGGAACATGCAACATAAAATATGGTTGGTTGTAGAATGCAAACTTAAGACATTTAAGATGTCGAGGACATGAGGCTGAGGTCGGTATTACGGAATTTGCTAATTTTAGGTGTATGGAAATTTCAAGGTACTTCGACCGCGTGAGGTTTAGGGAAAATAGGGTTGTTTAACCAACTCTAGGAGTTCGGTGTTGTACTCGTACTGACGCGAATTGCGGCATAAATTTTTTGATCAAATTCTTGCTGAGTGAGGTAAGGAGGGTGAGGAGAGAGCACTGGGGTCAAGGGGGAAGAGGTCAAATGTTTGGAGTGTGTTCAGTACTGCGCTCTCCGAGATGTTCTCGAGCAGGGTAACATTTGGGGTATCGGGTAGTTCGAAGAGAGGAGCAAGAAGAATCCTCGGTGGTGTGTACACCAAGCTGGATTAAATTGGTAGGCAAAATGGTAGGAGCACCCTCGGCGTCAAGGTGGACCAGGGGAACTTACTTCGACTTGGGGTGAGGCCCAAGGCGAGCGCAGGCTGAAACGCAAGAAGGGGCAGGAGCCCGGGATCGCAGAGGAGTATCCCGGGTTGGACCAGCTGAAACTCTCGAATTGTATGACGCAGTCCGTCTAGCGCACGATGTTGGCACTCGTTATCATCTAAACTGCGCTGCCGTTCATCCTCGAGCTTATTGTGCCTGCTTCACATTCTAGACGTAGCTGATAAGAAAGACACGCTTCGTCTTGAGCAGACTTTTGACTGATATGAGCGAGTTGGGTGGCTATGCCGTCGGTAGAGTTTCCGATGATAGTAGAAGTAGAGCGGTTGGTAGAGGCCATTAGGGATGGTTGTGAGGGGTAGAAAGAGAAAGAGCAAAGAGACAAAGGGAGTTTGGTAGGGTGGGTATAGCATAGACGGTGCCAAATGTAGGGGCCAAGTTTCATATGAGGAAACACCGACTCTTACACCAAGGGTTTAATCTTCAACTAGGGGTTTGCAAGTATATAAATAACAATAATAAGAGATACTACTGAGATAATACTTTTGCGTGGAGGCCTAGAATGGGTTACTCCACGAACTCTAGTGAGGATTTTATGGGGAAATGATATTTATCGAGTTAGTCGAGGGACCAAGGAGTAGATTGTAACAGGGAATTCGAAGATAATCTTTAAAAGCTTAGTGGGAGATATTTTCAAACCCCTTCATAGCGCCTCCTCCCTCCTATTAATTGGATATAGAAAGGGCTGAGTCACCATGGGAGGTCAAGTTATATGTATATCCTTTGGGAATAACTGACTTGTACCCAAAGTTGGTTCTGATACTATAGCTATTGGTTATGACACTGTAGTTGTTGGTTATAATACTGCAGTTGTTGGTTCTGGCACTGTAGCTATCGAGCAGCTTGTTTTACTATTCTATCTTGTAAGCTGGCTATCAGACGTGTCTACCTTCGACCATGTATGACCATGGTCAAACTATTTCTGGTACTGATGCTAAGTTCTAGCGTAGACTTTGATATTATTGGGCTTCGAGTCTCTAGGTAGACTTTGATGTAGCCTTCGATCATTCGACTGGTGCTAGAAGGCTGTGAGTAGGCTACTACAGGGTCATCATGAGGATATTGCATATGGCTGGTGTCTATTCCTTAAAGCTAATATGGTATGGACGTTTTGATTTGCTTGAGTTGGGGAGAAGTTTTACTGACTTCTCTGTGGAAGTCATTTTATAGCAAGATGTAATCCGGTCGTCTTCTTTCCTTTTCTTTCTTTTTCAATCTCGATCATGTAAAGGTGGTGAGCTTGCCCTTGACCCTAATTTTGTTCAACGTCTTTGTTCTTTGTCTCATCCTCGAGGAACTTTTGGATGTCGATGACATAATTATGAAGCCTTCCTATAAATAGGATACAATGAAAGATTCGAATGAGAGAGTAGCAGTTGTCAGTTTCATGACTATGCACATTGTGATACTGACATAGAGGTTTGTTGGGGATATCGGGAATTATTTGCGGTGCTCGATAACACTCATCTCCCTTTATTGTTGGTAAGCTAACAGAGAGAGTCGTTGTCATTGAGGGGTAGAACTGGGATAGGTCTGTCAGGTCTTCTACTTTTACTCCTATTGTTGTCGGTGTTTCTACCGCGTATCTTGGGTTCTTCTGTAGTGGTTGACTTTTGCGGTGGAGATAAAATTGTTTCCCGAGAATGGATGGCAGAGGAGCTCTTCATTTTATCTTTCTTGGATTGTTCTAGTTTGATATAGTTATTAATTACATCAATCATTTTGGTCACCATTCTGGGTTTGTATAATGTAAGCTCTTCTCCAACCTTAGAGTCAATATGTAGGGCTGAGGTGAATGCTAGAATGACAATTTTGGGATCTAAGTTCCCGATTTTCAGTGTTTCATGTAGGAAACGCTTGTAAAAGCTTGTCAAGGTTTCTTTTGTGCCCTGCTCGAAGAAGAATAATGAATCCACAGTGATCTCTCGCTCTTTAGCGTAAGCGTAATTGGACTCGAAGATATGCTACAATTGGCTGAGTGTGGTGATAGAGCCCTTTTGGATTGTATGAAACCACTTGAGAGGTTCTTCCTTCAGGCTCATATTGAATAGCATGTACAATATGTGGTCGAGTTTGGAGTACAATCCAACTGTGGCTTTGAAGTGTCGGACATGGGTGAGCCGGTCAGTGAGATCTGCATATTGAATAAACTTTGGCATGTAGAAATTGTCTGGGATGGGCATTGTAATGTCCAAATTTCGTAAGCTCGAAATGGCTTGGAATTCGCTATCATACCAATGAACCTAGGACAATACTCTAATGGAAAGTAAGAAATGACACAGGTGTTTTTAGCGTGGAAAACCTCTGAATAGGTAAAAAACTACAACCTCGAATGGAGAATTTTTGTAAAAGTATCTTTATTGCTTGAGGCGGATATCTTATTACAAGTGATCTCTAGATATAGAAAAGCTTGAAGCTTGTAACTAAGAAGTTTGAATGTTGTTGAGACACTATAATAAGTAGTTTCTTGATGATCTATTGTATAATTTTTCTGGTCTCTGTCTCTTCTGGAACTTTTTCTTTATATAGGTCTTCTCCACTGCTCTTAATCGTGTTGGGGTACGTTTTCCAAACAATGTGGTTAGTGGCAGTTGACTGAGTAACTGATAATTTTATGAGAGACATATATCTTTGACTGGATAAAGCTTTTTAGTTTAAGTTTGGCCCACGCTCTTAACCAGTTCGTAGGGTAGGTTGGAATATTGACTAGGGAAGTTATGTTAAAAATGCGTGAGTCTGAGATGGAGGTGATTCGAACTAGCGATAGCTCGACTTTAGGTGAGATCGAGGGATAAGTCCCTACAATCACCCCCTCGTAACTGAAGTCAGGAGTGGCTTTGGTTGAGAAATGATTTGTTTGTAATTGGTACTTGGGTTGAAGTTCTTGATAATTAAAATAGAGTAATGATGGCTTTGACTGTGTGGAAGTTACGTGGTTTATGGGGAAATGACGTGTATTTAGTGAGGATGTAGATGCTAATGTATGTGACGGCTATGATTTTGAAGAGTTTCTTCTATAATGAATAATGATGCTTGGTAAAATGTTCCTGTACAATAAATGTAGGGTTATATAAATAGAAAATGTATCGAATCCTTGATGCAGAGTACGCTTTTAATTTGTAAAATTCTTTAAAATATTAAAAATGGTGAAGACTCGGAGGATGGTCCTTCAAAAGAGAATTGCGTCTGAAATGTAGAGGTTGAAGTTGAAATATTTTAGCGACCAATTCTCAGATATGTTGATACCCAAACCTGTTCCTCTTACTTATCAAGGTATGTCTGAAGACAAAGTGGTTGAAGCTGAGGAGGAATACTACTGTAAGTGGAGGTTTCATGTCGTTATCTTAACAGGCGAGGAACATTGGGCCTGTCTCTGTACTCTTGCAGAGGACAAAGTAGGGGATTCATATACAAGGATAGGCACAGTTGCGGGGCAGTTATGCCGATTTCTTGTATCACCATAGATTCTAAGGTCAGGCCCTCTTCATCTCTACCAACTCTTCGGGGGTGGTGGCTATAGGAGATACGGTGCTGGCAGTTGAGGAGTAAGACGAGAAGTGGGAGTCTGCTTCTGCATTTCCATCACGTCTTGGCGCTCAGAAGACCTTCAGTTTGGAGAGTTGGTGCCAGGAGTGAGTTTACTGCTTGTATAGTTTCCATTTGAAGTTCGACTAGACTTCGACCACGCTCATATGAGAGAAGCTTTTTGTTGGTTCTAATTTTTTCTTTGCATCAGGGTAAAAGATTATGAAGCAAGATGAACTAAAGGATTTGATGTATCGGAGTGCCTGAATGACCTGTTACTTGCAAAAGCACTAAAAAACTTGTTATCTGTAAAATACCTGAAGTTTGGTACTGGAAAGATTAGGTCTCTGTAATATACCTAAGATCAATTATTGAAAGACTTGTTATCTGTAAAATCAAGTGTAATTTTATTTACATGAATAAAATTTGGCATTCAATTACTTGTGTTTATGTAGATAGAAAATAGCTCGTAGAATCGAACTGAAATGTTTGAAGGATGTATGAAATGAATTAAAGTTTATGTGTACCGAAAGTATTATTATTGTAGCATTCAAACTGAGATAATTATGTGCAAAAATTTATGTGGTGATGTAAGTATGATATGTCTGCGTGTTAGAAATGTGGGAGATAAGAATTGTAGGAAATCTGTAATGCGAAAATTCGAGCTAATAGAGGTCAATAGAAGAATAAATCTTGAAAGAATAAGCTCGACTTAAAAAATAATGTAACGTATGAGTTCGAGGGAAGGGATAAGTTTAAATAGTCTATCTCAAGATTTTTGGGTTTCTATTACGAGATAAAAGGTCAAAATCATATTTTAAGGGGAAAGTGTTGTATAAATGTATAAATTAGGGTATAATTTATTTTTGAATATGGAGAAGAGATTATGATGGTGCAGACTCGATCTTAGAGAAGTTGTTATGCCGCTAAAGGACGATTGGCCATAAAGATCGCTGAAGTGCGGGAGAGGATTTTTAAATTATTTGTTTATTGTACTGAGTTACCAGTGAGGGAGTGTCAGCTCGAAGGACTAGATGAAAGGGGTAGGGAACCTGAGTATGCATGATATTTCTATGAGGTATGCTTTCGTTAATTGGTGTGGGATCGTGCAAATCGAGAAGGGATGATTGGATTGATTGCTAGGGTGGAGATCAAATTAAAGATGGGATGATCGATGGAGGAGATCTGATCGGATATGGTCGCTCAGGTCATCAAGGCTATTTTAGATATAACTATATGTAAAGTCTATCCTAAATAAATGAAAGTGTTGTTGAATTTAGCAGAAAAGTTAAAAGTCAATTTGATCCTCTATAGTTACAAATGCCGTTTGATACTGTTTTGACAAACAAATTTTGAATAACTTTGAAAATTTTGTTAGCTTTGAAAATGACGTCACTAGTACTCTAAGTATAAGGAACAAGAACTGAAAAATACAGGAGCTTCTAGTTTACATTTTATGTAAAACTGCTAAAATCTGATATCGTAGAGTGTGAGTCATCATGAGTGTGGGAAGGTCAGATAAAGATATGGAAATAAGAGATAAAAATAGATTAAAATATGAGGGCATGGCTAATGATAGAAAGACGGTTTAATTGAAAAGGTACAAGACGTCTGACATGGATAGTGGAAAAGATGCCTCAGTTCTAAAATTGAGGACGGGCCGTGAGTGATGCAATAACTGCCAGCCGCTAGAGAGAGAAAAAATAAATAGTACTTTGTCTTCATCATTCAAACGTTGTTCAACTTCTAAAATTTGGAGAGCACAGAGAGAGAAGCGCGAAAAAGTTACAGAGGATTTGGTAAAGATTTATCTGATGGTGTTCAAAAGTTAAATAGAGTTGCAGGCACTGAATCACATAGGTGGCTATATAGTAGCATTGTGAGGGAAAGACTTGGCATTATTGTGGATTCTCATTCTGATATTGAAGGTTAGTAAAGACGTATGCTGTATTATTTACAAATTGTAATTTGTTTTAAACAAATCTCTAAAAAATCACTATTTATAGTAACCTATGATATTTGACATATAAATAGAATACTTGAAAGATATGTTGCATATGAATGATCGATGTGCCTGAAATAATGATAGATACCTGAACCTGTATGTAGGTCGAACGTGAAAGGTATTTGTGTAGGATTAAAACTTTGCCTGTAAAATTATAGTTGAGATGGATAGTTCACCTATTAACGAGGTTTCGACCTCTGGTCGGACGGTAAAGTCAGATAGTGAGGTTGAAGTAGGATTGGAGCAATTTCCAGGTTTCCTGGTAAATTGGTGGCCTATCCCCCTGGTTTAGATATATTTAAAGAATTTGGTAAAGCCAAGGCTGCCATAGGAGGGAAATTGGGTAGCTGCGTAGAATATGCTGGTAGGTTGTTTAGGGGGTGTACTATTGTGACGGGGGAGGAGTATTTTATTTGTTTGCCGACTTAAGGAGAAAAAATGAGATAGGGGTATAGATGAATCGATCTCGTTAGAATATTTTGATGAGAGTGTCCGGAGTGACATTTCATAGGGTTTCTTGTGTTACCTATCTCAATTAGAGTATGGGTTGAGTCTTCCCCTTGCCAATTTAGCTAAGGGGATTATGAATACGATTGGGGCATGTCCTGTTTAATTGAACGGAAACATGTTGGAGGTAATAAGTATTTGTGACGATCTGAATGAGGAAGATATTCCCTAAGGATATTTGCAGTTTTATGGGGTGAAGAACTATCACGCTAGTGGTACGGCATATTTTGTACAACTGTAACTCGGCGTCGCTTCTTTGATTTGAATTCAGCAGGTCGAGCCTGGAATAACATCGTAATATGGGTAAAGGGTAATTGTCTTCAGAGAGATGATGAAGATCCTTTGGATCTTCTGTTTAGAACTGTAAAATAATGTAAGTATAACAATGCATAGAGTATAATATTGATATGTTTGAACTGATGAACTTTTGTTGATAATTAAAAATGTTGTGCATGGCAGGCCCGAAGTCCCAGGTGGAGAGGAAAGATTCATTATTGGACGAGGTTGCTAAAGAAAAGGTTGAGCTCAAATTTGTGTTAGAAGGACTTGGCCTTAAAAAAAAGAAAAGGGTTGGAAGTAAGTCAAAAAAGGTTCAAAAATCATAATTGACCAGGCTGATGGCGGCTGTTGATGATGGAAAGAAGAGAGGAACTGATGGGGAAGGTCAAACCAATGTAGCCAAGACCCCAAGAATAAACAGTTCGGTTCATCTAGGGTCTATTACGTCGAACAAATTAGCTCGAACGTTTCTAAAAAATAGATGTCGAAGCGTCCGTTGGCCTCTGGTACCACTAGAAGTGGTGAGTTCGATGGAAAAGAGAAAAGGAGAAGGATGGAACCTTCGGGGAGGTCGGGGGAAGAGGTCGCTGAAGAGCAACCTACCACTGAGGATGATCTCAAAGAAGTGGAAGAAAGGGCCAGGCTGGCGGCTCTTCACGGAGAGGATGACATGAGCAGGATGGTCTATATTTATGTTCGATCATGTGAAATATTTATTTATTGCATTGCGAACTCACGCTGATGCCAATTTGTTTTGTGCAGGTTACTCGTTTGGTGAAGGGGATTTGGCTCGGAGTAGAAGAAGAAAATCTAAGCTCATGAGGTGAAGGTCGAGCTTAAAAAGAAGTAGCTTAAGCAAAGGCTGATGCTTTTAAGGAAGCAAAGAAGTTAGAGGCCCTGAAGGCTTTCATGCAGTGGCGATTGGCCATCTACAAGCAGAGGTGAGGGTGAATCTAGAGGAGGTGGAGGCGGAGCGTGAAAGGCTTGAGCGCCATTTGATGTCGAAGGGATATTCTGAGGATGAGGTGGATGCCATTAAGGCAGATACCTATGTTGAGGAGGGTGATGATAAAGAAGTGGAAGAGGTGGCGGTGGGAGTTGTTGATGGGCCAGACGGTGTCTCCGCTAGATGGTACTTAGACAATCAAGGAGATGACACCGAACTCTTGGAGGGCAAAAATGATAAGGTAGGGTAGAGAAATGACTTTGTATGAGTATTGGAAGTGTTTTGTAAATTGTTGGATTTGTGCGTATTGAATAGACTTCTGTAGGCTGAACCCTTGTTATTTTTTTATAACCCTCTTATAGGCACTTAGATAAATGAGTCTCAAAATAAAAGATCTAGAGACTGAGCTTGCCAGGGAAAGAGTGATCTCCACAGCCTTGTTGTCTTCGCAAGAAGAGCTGCAGGTTAGATCGGAACAGGCCTTCTGACTTGTATACTATATTGACATAAAGCTACCAAGTAAATAAGATAACATAAAGCGTAGATGCAGACCAAAACTTGCTATCAGTTTTAGGAACATAATACTAATATAGTGCATAGGAAAATTCAAAGTATTTAGATAAAGTAGCCTATAGAAAACATGTACCTTAGACTTCGAATACATATCATGGAGTACCTATCTGAGATTGTACCTCGACCTTTAGTCTAAAAGTAGTTGCCCATAGTAGATGTCAAAAATCATATATCATTTTAGAAATGAGATATATATATATATATATATATATATATATATATATATATATATATATATATATATATCATGTTGATAGGTGTTCTAAATCGAACTGTATAAATGTATCTATTATTGTGTAGGCCGAATTGGATTCAGTTCGCTCGCTGGAAGATGAGGCGCTCCAATGTAACCGAGAATTTGCGGAGTAGTTGGATAGGGCGAGGGAGGCGAATGAGGATAGAGAAGACCAGCATGTAAAGGTACATTTTAAATTTGTTGAGGCATCCCAGACTATTGTCGACCTCACTCGCAAGATCGAAGAGAAGGATGTTGAAATTGATAAGGGGCTAAAAGAACTTGCAGAGATAAAAGAACACGCCGCGAAGCTTCAAAGTCAGATTGACACGCTAGTGGTTAAGGTAGGCAAGCTGAACTGGCTCAATACCGTATTCAGGCGCAAGAAAGATCGGAGGGACAATCTTGAGCTGATCTTTAGAATTGTAGAAGCGAACTGGAACGTCTAAAACAAAAAATGATTGAAAAAGATAATGAGCTGAAGGTGGCTCGAGAAAATCTATCAGCCTTGGAAGGTGCAGCCGAACACTTGCATATAGCCCTACCAGCCAATGATATGGAGTTTCGGGGGATGCAACGAAAGTGTGATATTTTAAATGAGAGGGTGACACAATTGAAGACCGAATTAGAGCAAGCCAATGCACATGTCAAGAAACCTGAGTCTAGAGAGCGCTCAAGGGTGAGTAGAAATGAACTTAAAGTTCCTCTAGTCCAAGGGGATGTAGTTAGTCTGTCAGGTCGAATTAGAAATCTTGAAGGTGACGTAGCTCGAATTCAGGGGCATGTAAAGAAAGGGAATGCAAACTTAATAGAATGCCAGTACAAGTTGGATCCTGCTCTTAAAAGGGAGAAGGTCTTGGCAGAGGAAATCAGGGCAAAGGAAATTTTGATGAGAAAAAAAATGACTTATTAAGAATACTTCGGCCAAGGAAGAGCTAAAAAAGATAACTTGTTAATAGATGTCGAGCCCAGGTGGTGGACCTAGAGGCTATCAATCAGGCTGAATCAGGTAAATTTATCAAAAAATTGGATGGACTATAGCTTTTGATGCTCAAACATAAATAGAAATGGCACATCAGAAGAAATTATATACAACTTTGGAGTCATGCCTTGAAGAAGGTGAGATCTCACTTTTCAAGGATCGTTGTAGCTCATGTGTCATGCGTAGACCTGTTAAAGTCAACCGTTGCGTATTTTTAAAGTAAGTAAAAGACTTGAGTTAGAGCGAGATACCTTGTTCAAGAGTTTTTTATGACAAGGGATGCATTTGTAGAGTCAATATAGATCGAGGGAACTTGTATGGCCTTCATGGAAATGAATTTAGGCCCTCGACCTGCTGATCTGATAGAGAGGGGCGAGTTGCTACAACTCGCGAATTGAATTATGATCAACCTCCTGCTGAAGGGCAAAGCATGGTTGACATCCCAGCAACAGAAAAAAATCTATTGTAATGTGACCTGAAAATAAATAGTATCTGTCGCAGACATAATAAATATATGAAAGCTAGTATGACCTTGCCTTATCTTATGTCTGGCGGGGGTCTTTGATATTAAATTTTTTTTACATTTGTTCTAATCGCAGAGATGGGTTGAGTTAGCCAAACCAAGTGAATCTTGATCTAACTGTAGTAATGTTGCAGACATATGAAAGAGATGAAGGTTAGTATTACCTTTGTCTTATCTTATGTCTGTTAGAGACATTAATATAAAACAAGTTTCTACATTTGTTTCAATTGAAGAGATTTAGTAGAGTCAGCCAAACTAAGTGTTATCATTGATTTAACTGGAATAATGTCCCAAACAAGTTGAAGTAGATGAAGGCTGGTATTATCTTTGCCCTATCTCATGTTGGTAGAGTCTTTGATATAAAACAAGTTTCTATATTTGTATAAATCGTAGAGATTTAGTAGTTCAACCAAACCAAGTGTTATCCTTGATTTAACTGGTATAAAATCGATTTGAAAGCTAGTATTTTCTTCTATGCTTTAATCTACAAAATGTGGCTTAATCTACGTAAGAGATAGATGTTTGAAAAACTTGGAAGTTCATTGATCAGTTCAGAATTTACATTGGATGGTGATGAAAATCTCACTTTTTGGAATTGAGAAAACAAAAAATCAAAAGTGAGAAACGGAAATGAAGTAGTAAGACGCTTAACATAGTACCATTTCAGTCGCCTAGTGTTCTAAAGATTTGAAATGGGGATTCCCTCTTCTGTCCTGAGATACTTGTGATGATATGAATGGACCCTCTCAATTGTCGACTAATTTTCCAGTGTGAGGCTCTTTGCGATATTGAGGAATCTCTCTGAGGACGAGATCATCGATTTGGAAGGTTTGGTTTCTAACTT
>JACGCM010001896.1:0-143140 GCA_014058105.1 Kingdonia uniflora | reverse complement strand
ATTCGTCCCGAGATCCGCCCTTGATTATTGTTGAACTACCTTTTTGACTAGACATTAAAGAGTTTGTCAGACAGACTTTGGCAAATTTTTGCAAGTAAATCCTATTTTAGCCACTTACCAAATGAGAGACCAATATAGCCCCTAGCCATACCAAAGGCTGTGAAAGCCTAAATCTCAAGACATTCTTCATGGCCAATATCATATGAAGTGTAAAGGAATAGTTTAGGGCTTTGATTAGTTTGTTAATTTAAAAAGAATGATTTTTGGCATTTTGTGCATTTAAGAGAAAGAACCCTAGTTTTGATTTACTGATTTAATTGAGTATTTGCTCCCAACGGGGGCAGCAAGTATGACTTATACCCCCCTTCCACACACCCACCCGCCCACACGCAACACATTGGTGGACACCCATTACCCTCTAAAGCACTGAATATCCTATGATGTCCTTGGAAAAATGTGATGTAAAGACGAAGTTCCCACTGACGCTAGTACTTACCTATTCCAATTATGAAAGTTTTTGTTGACATATAGTCCCACATTGACCACATAGCCTTGCACCTCAAATATAGATCATGGGGCTACTCCTCTCATTGCCAATTGGTTTTGAGATGGAACCTCCAGTTCTAAAATGGTATCAGAGTGGGTATTTCTTCCACGTGTGTCGAGCCCAACGGCCCATATTCGTCCACGTGTGAGCACATAATTAACTCAATACTCCACTCCAAATCAAAACCTCCCTGAACCCCCATATTCTGAAAGACCTGGTAGCATATCTTTGTTATTCATTTTTCCAACCTCATTACCTTCTTAAGTAATTTCTATAAACCCCAATTAGAATTACTAACATAATATGTCGACGGGTATTCATGATCCAACATGTAAAGCAACAATGTAAGTTTATATTAAATGGGATTTGGGTTTACCTGATGTATGAAGCTCCTTCCCTTGGCGAGGGCGACCGCAGACAGAAACACCCCAATGGGTCCCTTAACAAGTTGGAGAGTGGTGCTGCTGCTTCTGGGTCCATCCTAAATTTACCATTTTCATCGCAGTAGACGAGACGAATGGGTCTCGGAGGACCGGTACCCGTTGCGATACGGGTGGGGTGAAGGTGTTGGGGTTTGATTGTGAGAGAGAAGGATTGTGCGAGGTTTCATATTAGAAGAGGCAGGAGAGCTTCTGTTAAATAACCGCATCATCACTCAGAGAGAGAGAGTGATTTGAAAATTGAGGAGGGAAGATCCGATTTGAGAGAGAAGACGCTCTGGTTGCGTAAATGTACACTTTTAGAGGAACAAAAAGGTGCAACCCCCAATCGACTTCTACTAAGAGCTTATTACACCTGTTAGACCATCTCCAATAGATATTTGATCTATACTTACTAGTAACTACGGGGGTAAACGACCGAGAAAGACGGAGGAGGGTACACTCATCTTTACAGAAGCTATTGAGTCGTGAAGGCCATGGATTCATTGAATCAAAAGAAATAAAGAGGGGAGCTCTGTTACTTTGGAACTTATTTGATGATTCAAAACCAAATAATGTCAACAAGAAAGGTAGATATGGGGATTTCTATGAAAGATGTTTTGTTTTGTAATAATAGCACTTGTGATGCCACCACCTGTATAGTAAATGCCGATGTCACCAAAATGCTAGTGAAGATGAACACTTTGAAGAAGTGCAAGAGGTATTTCAGATGGAAGTGAAGGTGGGATGCTACTAACGCCAGGAAGGAAGTGACACGCCCTAGCCGGACCGACTCTACAGTGCCCGGAGTGCGCGGAATAAGGGACCGTGCGGCGTACACGGACGCGATGTCGGCGTGTACCAGCCATCTTCACAGCGCGGCGCGCCAGTGGCATACAACCCACGATGCTAGAGCGACATCCGGATTATCCTGGATACTCGTGAGGGGTCATTGAATATGTATTCAGTAAAGGCAACAACGCTGAAGGTTCCCTCAATAATCCCTACAGCGTAATCTCTCACGACGCGCGCGAGATACGGAAGCACACCTGTCCTGTAGCGGATCAGGGTAGCTCAATATGCGGTTTCCACCTTAGGGACTCATATCTCAAGGGGCGACGAGCCTGGACAAATTACTGTCCATCTGAAGGGGCGGTGCGTCTCGGATAGCCCGCGGGGCATAGCGGCGCCATATGAAGCCCTCTAATGAAAACCGGCCCGCATTGCGAGGCAATGTCCCCTAGCCTACCCTAGGCCCAGGAGAACTCATAACTATCCCTTGTAGATAGTCCATGAGCCGGGGTCCTTGATGACCAAGCATTAAAGCTCTTTTAGTCATGGGAGGATCGGACCAAGTTCCTCCTTAATATAGCTACTAAGTAATAGTCAACTTCCAAAAGGAAACGTTAAACATGAGACGGAGCGTACTGGACCTTTTCGCCCCCTTAACTGAATCCGATTGCGACGAAACTTAGCGTGCTGCTATATTAGGATATAGAGAACAATACATTCGGACAGAACTCAAAACGCTCGGTAAATTTGGCCGGCGTTCGGTAGGTCGTCACACCCTCCCGCACTTAAATAATCTCGACGTCCTCGTCGAGGACCATCGCCAACACGGCTCTGCAAGGATTCAATCTTCTGCATCTACAAGAAACCAACAACTCTCCCGCACTTAGTTCAGAGTACTATATCTTCTTCTGTACTAGCGGATACTGAGCCCAACTGCTAGTCTCGATGCTGACAACTGTGTCTTCAGAACTGAACCTTAACTTCGCCTATTCCCACTGAAGTGCGTAGTGACCGAACCTTCATACGACTGGAGTCTGCCTTTTCCTCTAGGTATTGTCTCTTGGTCTCGAACCTTCTGAAAAATGTCTGGGCGGTGCACTCTAGCATCGCGCCCTCTGAATGCGCTGCATCCTGCTGCAAGCGCCTTCTCCCCTGACACTGTATGGAATGTCGCTCTCTTCTCGACAACCAAGGGCGTCTCCTCTGGACAGCCCGACGAGGAATCTCCAATCCCGTCCAAAGTGCGCTCACTTCCGAGTCGCACAATGCCTTCGCTGCTCGAGTTCAAACTTCTATGAATCTCGGCTTCAAACTTCACTCTTCATCTGCGAGTGGTAAGGAGCAAGTCTTCTAAAACAAAGGGGTAACTCACCCCAACTGCACGGAACATCTGCCGCACACTGAACTGCCTGACTGCCCTTCAATCAACTCCGCGAAGGTCTTCCAACCATGTCCGCCCTTCTTACGGACCATCGGGGTACAACATCAGATGCGGCACTCTAGCCTTACCAGTATAGAACTGAACTGGTACTCATTGTTCACTTGGGCGAGGGAGGGTAGCTCCTTGAAGGTAGCATACTCTCAACGAGGCGCGGGTACTCTGTTCCCTACCGCCAACAAAACCATCGAGGCAGCCTATCTAGGCGCGGGTACTCTATTCCCTACCGCCAGCTAACCATCGAGGTCCGCCATAAAGGCGTCCTGTGTGAACTTCTAAACCCATGAGACATCTATCTGTGCAGCCGCGTTTCTGCTCTACCACTTCGTAGTAGGCCATCATCTAACCCATGTTACGCTAGATGGCATCTGCACCTAACTTGGCTGCAGGAAGGGTGATCGCCACTCCGGCATCCCCAAAGTCTCTCCACTCCGGAGGACTCTAATCTGCCTCACTCTCCAAGGAGGACTTCCCAATGCCTCTTCTCTGACGAGGACTTCTCATGCCTCTTCTCTGACGAGGACTTCTCAATGCCTCTTCTCTAACGAGGACTTAACATTGGCATCTGTACTTGCCAAACTCTGGTGGTGGTGACCCTTGCTGGAAACTGCGTACATCTGCGTCACAACTTACAGCTCTTCCCACACTCGATAAGCTCGACGTCCGCGTCGAGAACAAAGCTGTGACATATAACTGACGGACTACTGAAGCGTTTCTCCATCTCTACATCCCTACTCCAACCTGAGTACTTGGGGACTTGGGAACAAGATACTGTCACTGTACCTATCGCCCTGAGCTCGTTGGCTTGCCATGTCCAACTGCTATCAAACTCGCGGAGACCAACCTTCATACTGTCGCAATCATCTTTGAACTGAAGCGTAGCCATTCTCTGTCTCTTGAACTAGCTTCAACAAACGCAGCCAACTCAAACCGGTCACTGAGATGTGGTCTTCTAAAGACACTCCATCGTATAAACAAAGAACGAGGCGCGGGAACTCTATCCCTACCGCCAACCACCAAGTGATAAGGAATTGGGAAACTAACATCCAATTCCGCTCAGGATCTTTCACCCTAGAGCAATCTCCCATCTGAGATCATGTCTGAGGTAACCCGCACAACTGACTGAAGCTCAACTCTGTTCTGCGACAACCACGTAACTTACTAACCTTCGGAAACGTGAGTCTTCCTCTGAGAGCTTAAAATGACCCAGAACCACCATGTGGAACAACATGGATCAACTCGGCTAGAGCACTCGAACGCCGACAAACCTGAAACTCACCTCGGAGCCAGAGAACAAACATCACTCGGCAACTTGCCTTCTTGGAGTGATCAAGCAAGGTCCCAGGATCTGGGGACCAACTGCGGATAAGCGACAACCCATCTGGGAGGTCGCAGTTCATGTCGCGTCCTAACGAATCACTCTGCCCTCAACGTCTACCTGACGATATCACTGTGTGCAAACTCGGGACCCAAACCATGTCTTCATCTCTTACTTCATGCCGCTTCATCTTCGGCGCATGACATTCACCTCTGGAATGTCTCAATGTCCAACTCAGGACAATCACAACGAGTATCGCTCAGGATTCTTCAATCTTTAGTAGACACTAAGGAATTCCAACAAAACCAAGCATCGCGGCTTCCACACGAAAGTACTCGGCAACGGACACTAACCATATCGATCTCTGCTGAGGGGCATCGTCCTTGATCACACCTGTTACTAAACTTCGCAGCGCGGATACGGACCGAATGCAATAACAACCTGCTAGATCGCTCTATTACTATTCTTCATAGAGCATCTGCGACACTGATCAGCCTTCTAGAGACAACCAACGATATAGATCATCGCGTCCAACTCAAATCTCAATCCTCCTCTTAGCGTCACTGTCCAAAGCACATTTAACTTGAGCAATCTCGCGCTCGGATATGGAGCCTTTCTCTTGCGTCCAATATCGACTGACATGTAGGCAACACACTCTACAAGCGTCCACAACGGTGCTTGGAACATCTCTAGGGAGCAACTACGGCTCTGGAGAGAACAACAGCCAAATGGGTAACCCATACTACCAACTCGGGAATCATTACTCCGTTTACTCCGACGGACGTAGGCACAACTCATCTACGCTCTGACAAGCAAACTCCCAGCAAGCCTTGCTCGGATAAGCCTAGACCCAACTCTGTCTAGCTCTGGCAGACGTAGGCACAATCCATCTACTCTCTACCAACTCAAGAGCTAAGCTTCAACAAGCTATTCTCGCTCTGATACCAACTGACACGGCCCTAGCCGGGACCGACTCTACAGTGCCCGGAGTGCAGCGGAATAAGGGACCGTGCGGCGTACACGGACGCGATGTCGGCGTGTACCAGCCATCTTCACAGGCGCGGCGCGCCAGTGGCATACAACCCACGGATGCTAGAGCGACATCCGGATTATCCTGGATACTCGTGAGGGGTCATTGAATATGTATTCAGTAAAGGCAACAACGCTGAAGGTTCCCTCAATAATCCCTACAGCGTAATCTCTCACGACGCGCGCGAGATACGGAAGCACACCTGTCCTGTAGCGGATCAGGGTAGCTCAATATGCCGGTTTCCACCTTAGGGACTCATATCTCAAGGGGCGACGAGCCTGGACAAATTATGTCCATCTGAAAGGGGCGGTGCGTCTCGGATAGCCCGCGGGGCATAGCGGCGCCATATGAAGCCCTCTAATGAAAACCGGCCCGCATTGCGAGGCAATGTCCCCTAGCCTACCCTAGGCCCAGGAGAACTCATAACTATCCCTTGTAGATAGCCATGAGCCGGGGTCCTTGATGACCAAGCATTAAAGCTCTTTTAGTCATGGGGAGGATCGGACCAAGGTTCCTCCTTATATAGCTACTAAGTAAATAGTCAACTTCCAAAAGGAAACGTTAAAACATGAGACGGAGCGTACTGGACCTTTTCGCCCCCTTAACTGAATCCGATTGCGACGAAACTTAGCGTGCTGCTATATTAGGATATAGAGAACCAATACATTCGGACAGAACTCAAAACGCTCGGGTAAATTTGGCCGGCGTTCGTAGGTCGTCACAGGAAGGGTGCAGTGGAGTACACTGATGACAGATTAGCAAAACCATTGAAGTGCCTCTATGAAAATGAAATGATGGCCAATGCGTCCATGAAAAAGCCACTAACCAGGACTTCCCACCTTTGAACCCTGCTATTAGTGGAGTCAATAATGCCACGAATTTGAACTGGGCAAGTTTGATGGGTGCAGCTCCTAGTAACAGAGGTAAGACTAAGCTCACTTATGCTCCACCTACAATGTTAAATGGGGTGCCCACTGCTGTGATTACTGGTAAGGAGCTCATCAAGAATATTAAATGCTATGAAAATTACCTGGTGTGGAATTTCATTGGCAGGAGGTTGGATTATTGGTTTGTTAAAGAGACCTTGAGTAACCTATGGAGAGTTAAGGGACACTTTGACATGACATTCCAAGGTAATGACTTATTCTTCTTCAAGTTTAGCTCTGCATAAGATAGAGAGAAGGTTTTAGAGATTGGGCCAGTTCACATAGCTAATAGGGTCTTTATGTTGAGAGCTTGGAAACCTATTATCGAGCTTGAAACAAGGTACTATACAATAGTTCCTGTTTGGATTACTCTGAGAAACAGGCCATCAGTCTTCTGGTACCCTGAAGACATTGGCAAAATTGTGAGTTCAGTGGGCCTCCCATGTGTCTTGATAGAGCAACAAAAGAGAAATCAATAACAAATTATGTCCGGGTCTGTGTTGAGTTGAAAGTAGGCCAAGATTTGCCAAAGATATTGACAACAATCATTGATGATACCATTGTTCAAATGGAGATAGAGTACTCTTGGGTGCCAGTTAAGTGTGAAATTTTATGTGCTCGTATTTAATGTATTTCGAGAAATTAGGTCAATACAATTTCTAGCAATCAATGATCAAAGATTAAACAAAAACAATTAATAGTAAAGACAATGAATTAAACAACACAAGTAATTGTTCACCCTGTGGAAACTCCTTACTCAGGAGAAAAACTTCAGGTCTTTGTCGATGAACACGATGACCAAAAAAACCAGTAATCAAAAGTGTTTAAATTTGAATTACACTTACAGACTCGATAACCTCGTCTCGTGATTATCTTTCCTCTGATCTAAGCATCATGTCCTATCGCTTTTGTTCTCACAACGACTCTTCTTCGTTCTCTCAACGACTCTCCTTGAACTCACAACAATGAACACCCTTCTTGAATCGCTCTAAAACAATATGTGGGAAGTATGATAAACTAACTCAACATCAACCTCAAGATTTTTAGGTTTTGATTGATGTCAAATTGTCTATCTAATAAAGGATATTGAGCTCTTTCGAAATAAACTTAGAAGAAAATAAAAGAAAAGAGAGAGACAAAAAAAGAAGCAAAGTTCGCTTAAATACTATTTTAGTTTTTCTCGAGACTCGGTCGAACGAGACCTAAGGTCGTTCGAATGAGATCCATAATAAGCCTTCAAAAATATACGACTTTTGTTTAGAACTCGTAGCACTCGTTTGAACCAGACCCAAAGTCGTTCGAACGAGATTCCAAAAGTGTACTAAAAGACATGTTCAGAAATGTATCATAAAAGTATCAAACCAGAAAAAATATGATCAAATATCATTTCCTTGTGCTATCCTGTCAAGGATACTCATTTCTCCCCAATATTTGTCACTGAAGAAACAAAACACACTCCAATACACAACTCAAAGCCACATAGTCGACGACACCAAACTCTGTCATCTGCAAAATCCAATAACAACAGCACAAACCAACATTCACAGGAACTCACACCAACCCAATCACCACTTAACCCCAAGATGCATCTTTGGGAAACCTCGAACAAAACTGCCATAAATTGCATGGGAAAACTTTTGTAATCAAACCCCAGTCATAAGGAAAATCAGTACAAGGAGCAACAAACTCAAACATTTTCTCAATCGAAACCAAATGATCAATAGAGAGAGAAAAAAAATCACAGTAGGAGGTGGAGACAAGAGTGAGAGAGATAGACAAACCAAAACAGAAAGGAACTTTGAATTTAAAAAAAATTAAAAAGTCGTTCAAACGAAACACCAAGTTTTGGCTTTAAACGTTTGAACGAAGAAAAAACTCGTTCGAACGACTCAACAAGTTTTGACTGGGAGAAATGAGGTCATAACTCGTTCGAAGGAAATAATGGAAATAGGTAAACGCACCAAAATTGACCAAAATTACCAAGTAATCAATAGACATTGATAGGAGACATAAGATAAGACACAAGACTTACGAGATAAGCTGAAGACTACCAAACACACTCCCCCTCAAAATATGCAGAGTCAAATTTATAAGCACAATGGAGACATGATATAGAGAATATTGTTGATTTATGAACAAAATAATGTAAAAGAACTTTGTGTGTGCGTGTGTAGTCCAATCAAAGTCCTGACATTTAGACATATGAAGATCACTATATTGGAAATATGTTTCAACTTAGGCCTCTCATGGTTGGTTACTCAAAGTCAGTGAAAATTTACTAGATATCACTCTGAGGAAATATGAATATGAATAAACTGAAGTTAAAAATTCACAAACAAAAAAAAACAACGTTAATTTACTTAAAGATCTCATAGAAGGAAAATCAATTATTTTAGATGGTGTCAAGTGTCAAGTTAACTAATATAGAATCCCTATCTCTCATCTCCACTAAACTGGCCGTGTTAAACACTCAAGATCAAGTAGGTCTTGAAAAAGGTATAATGTAGACAAGAGAAGGGACATGATGGAGTAGGTGTTTTGCTGGCATTCTGAGATTGCAGTTTATACTTTCTCCCCCTCTTTCTTCAAATTGAGTTTATCTCCCGTCATTTTTTCTCTTTATTGAGACGCATTGAATAGAATACTTCTTGTTTTTGTTTTTGTTTTTAGACTCTGATTGATATACTAGCAAACACATTGGGGATACTCTATTTTTCTATCCATATTTCCCAATTAAACTACATGGTTTCACTCCTTCCTTCACTTTTATTTTACTAAAAAGTCTCAAAAAAACGGGCTAAAAAGAGTTAGATATAAAACAAATGGCATATTTTAAGGCACAAAAGGGCTACAAACGGAAAAAAAATTGGGTAAGCATAGACGAAGGCCAAAAAGGTGTAACAATAAAAAAAAACCTATTATCATATCTTCGGTCTCACATAGTATTTTTTTGTCTCGAATCAAGTATAGGGAATGTTTTATTAGACTAACTTAAACTAGATGTCACCACCAACAATTGACTAATGCATAAAATAATGAGATCAGAAACAAAGAGAGATTTTGCGGGAAATAATTTATTTAACAACACTTAAAGCTTGTACAAAAGGTTAGATCCTCACATAATATTAGGTAACGAAGTCTCTACATTTATCCTCAAGATTTCTACTTACGACTAGAGTTAGAAACAGTTAGAACTAGTGATGAGTAAGTGATACCAAGTAGCTCAAGCATTAGATGAATATATTATAAATAATTAAATCTCGAACATGCACATACTTAGCTAAGATAGACTGTAATGCAAAAATCAGGGGAAATAACCAATATGAATAAGAGAAACGACACATACCTGAGACTGTCCACAGAATAGTGACACAAATAGTCAGGATGACCAAAAAGATTTACTCAATAGAATAGACACCAATGGTGTTAATAAAGGATTTATCAGATAAAACATCTTTTAGATTGGTTGGTTCAATCATCGACCCATAATACACACTCTTCACTATTTCATTTTGAGCCATTACTACAACATTACATCATAATCACGGTAGAATATCCTTTTTCTGAACCCAAATGAGTTTCACTTTCTTTCGTACTTTCGTCGCTTGAGTCAAATTCTTGAAAACATTTAAAAACTTTTGGACAATAGAGGAATTAACAACAGATTGAGCATATGGTCGATAGGGTTTCCCTCTTTCCCTGAGAAATTCATTCATATCATAGAATTCAGGAACATATCTGCAATAGGGAGCAAAATGACCCTTTCGACCACAAGCCTGACAATAAAATACACGAAAGATAGAAGGCATCTTAGTCTGCCTATGAGAAGCATTAATAATACTTTGTTTGGGCAAATATGGCACTGCAATAGCTTTGACAAACTTGGTGATCTAAGGTGTAGTAGACTTAACATTTTGCTCATTAAATCTAAGTCCCCTTTTATCAATACCATTTTTGCTCATACTTAGCTTTTTATCAATATTCTTTGCTACATGGAGAAAAACTTCAAGTTTTTGCTTAGTAGAAGTTAAGTCAAGTTTAAACTTCTCAAGTTCAGTTTCAGTCAATTGTAACTTCCCCACAGCAGTATGTTTTTCTTTTTCACAAATATCAAGTTTGACAATAAGAACATCTTTCTCATTCTTAAGTTTCTCAAGCTGAGAAACAAGTTGAGAATATAAATTTTCAAACTTGGGTTCTTCACTATTATCACTTTCATAATCACTCTAATTTTGAATAGAGTTTTCTAGCTCAAAAGGGTTAGAATAATTATTACTAGAGTTTATTATACTAGAAAATGCACAATAGTTACCATTTTCATATTCTTGGGGATGATCATTATTAGCATCAAATTCATCATTATCATCATCCCAAGTTACTTTAATATTCATGGCCTTATGGTTACTATTAGAACTCTTAGTGGGACAGCTGTGAGCATAATGACCATACTTGTGACACCTATAATATTCAACTTTATTTACGTCTTGTTCAAGATTGGTATGCTTGACATATGACTTAGCACGGTCATGAGGAGGCAGCTTATAATTCATATTTTGTCATTGTTTATCAAATTGCCATTTTTTCAGGAGTTTTCTAAGCTGTTGGATTATAACAACAATCTGTGAATCAAAGTCTAATTCCTCATTATCGTCAGAGAGACATAAGTTGTCAATTTCTCTGGTTCCCTGAGAAGAGGAAGAGTTGGAAAAAGACTTAAAAACCAGACTCTTATTCTTCTTAGGGTTTTCCATTTCCATCTCGATTTTAAATGTTTACAATTTTCCAGCAAGTGTATATGCTTTCATAGTTTTAAGATTTTGAGCTTTCTCTATGACATTACGTCTGGATCTAAAACTCTTAGGGAGAGATCTTAGAATTTTACAAACTATTTGAACATCAGTATATTCAGCTCCTAAAGAGGCACTATTGTTGATAATGTCCCTCAGTCTGGCATAAAACTTACCGAACGGTTCATCCTCACTCATCTGGATGTTTTTAAATTGAGAAGTGAGCATTTGCAGTTTGCTGTCTTTAACTGTATCATCACCTTCGTGAGTGTGCATTAAGATGTCCCAAACTTCTTTTAAAGTGGTACACGCGGAGATGTGTCTATACTCACTTTGGCTCAACGCATTAAAGATAACATTAAGACCATTAGAATTATTCCCAGATGTTTCTTTTTCCTCCTTAATCCATTTATTTTTATGGTTTCGGAATTTCTATAGCTGTTGCTGGCTCACCCCACATAATAGTCGGAGGCACCCATCCATCTTCAATGACAATCCATACATCTTCTCCCATAGATTGCAAGAAGGCAATCATTCAAACCTTCCAGTAGGGAAAGTTCGTGCCATCAAAGAGTGGTGGAAGATTTATAGGACCTCCAAAATTTTAGAATCCAATAAATTTAGCAAGCACTTAAAAACAGGGTCACCGCTCAGGATATAAAGCCTACAAATGATTATGCTTTAATACCAATTAAAATTATATGTACTCATATTTAATGTATTTTAAGAAATTAGTTCAGTACAATTCCTATTAATCAATGATCTAGGATTAAACAAAAACAATTAATAGTAAAGACAAGAAATTAAATAACACAAGTAATTGTTTACCCTGTGGAAACTCCTTACTCAGGAGATAAACCACAGGTCTTTGTCGATGAACACGATAACCAAAAAAGCCACTAATCAAAAAGAGTTTAAATCTGAATTACACTTACAGACTCGATAACCTCGTCTTGTGATTATCTCTCTTCTGATCCAAGCATCATACCCTATCGCTTTTGTTCTCGCAACGACTCTCCTTCGTTCTCGCAATGACTCTTCTTTATTCTCTCAACGACTCTCCTTCGTTCTCTCAATGACTCTCCTTGAACTTACAGCAAAGAATACCCTTCTTGAATCACTCTAGAATTATATATGAGAAGTAGGATAAACTAACTCAACGTCAACCTCAAGGTTTTTAGGTTTTGATTGATGTCAAATTGTCTTTCTGATAAGGATATTGAGCTCTTTCGAAATAAACTTAAAGAAAAGAAAAGAAAAGACAGAGATAGAAAACGAAGCAAAGTTCGCTTAAATACTATTTCAATTTTTCTCGAAACTCGTTCGAATGAGACCTAAGGTCGTTCGAACGAGATCCCTAATAAGCCTTCAAAAATATGCGACTTTTGTTTAGAACTTGTAGCATTCATTCGAACGAGACCCAAGGTCGTTCGAACGTGATTCCCAAAAAAGTTACGAAAATCAGAAAAATGTTTTTGGCTCCCTTTATCAGAGTTTTACTTAACCAACTTACCTTCTTGAACGTTGGTTGATAGAAGACTTGTACGAAGGTCTTCGTTCTATCACTGTCTTCGACTGAGATAACCACGAAACTTCACATATGCGAAATGAGATAAACCAAAACCTTTCAAAGTGCAACTTCTGCAAGATTTTTTGGGCTTAACTCTAATGGGTGTAAGAAGAATCCAAGCAATATACAAGATATAAGGCTTGCTACTAAACCCATGTCACCTCAGCGCCGAGAAAAGTGTGGAGACCAGTGGAGCAAGTTAATTTCAAGCAGACTAGTAACAACAATAAAAAGCAAATAGACGAGGAGGGTTTCATGATTCCAAATCCAAAAAGACTTTCAAGAACACAAACGCTAGGAATACCATCAACCAAAAAAGTGGCATTATGATCCCTAAAGATATAATTGCTGAAGCTGTGGCCAGTGGAGACGTTAAAGGAATTGATGAAGTGGAACCAACTTTTGGAGAAAGTAATGAGCATGTTTGGGATGACACCTGTTGATGGCCCTAAAAAGGGAGATGTTGGTAATATTACTAGGGGGTGAACACTAGTGAGCAGAAAAAACATAAGGAAAAAAAAGATAAGGAAAAATGCAAGGAGGAGAATGATGAGAGAGAAAATGAAAGAATTGAGCCTGAGCCATCCTCAAAAGCCAAGTACAAGGGAGTTGAACACAAAGAGATAACAGAGAAACATAATAGCTCTATAGGGATGAAGAACAACCCAAAACCTAATTGTTTATGATGTTACAACTGGCAGTTTAGAATGTGAGAGGGGTGAACAGAAAAATCAAGCACAAAGAAGTTAAAAAAAATGATTTGTATTAACAAGCTTTCTTTTGTAGGTCTGGTGGAGACTAAGCTACTATATAACAAAGAGATGATTTGGGCAAGAGTCTTAACCCCACATGGAAGTACATTACTAATGGCTCTACCATCATTAAAGGAAGGATTTTTGTCACTTGGGATCCTGCTTTACTAAATGTTACTATTGTAGGGAAACTATGCAAGTTATACATTGCCATGTAATGTTTCATGACAAAAGTTTTTTGGTTACAGTGGCTTATGGCTCCAACAATGTTGTTGTTAGAAGAGTTATGTGGGATGATTTTAAGTTAATTGCTAGGTGTTATATCATGCCTTAGCTAATTGGGGGAGACTTCAATGTTGCTTTCTGCAATGAGGATAAGAATGGAGGGAGACAGGTACTCACATAAAATCTCATCTTATATAAGGAATTGTTGCATGATACTAATCTTATTGACCTCAAGTACATTGGACAACACTATACGTGGTCTAATAAGAGCTCTACTATAGAATTTGGGTTAAGTTGGACATGATTTTGGTTAATGACATGTGGAGCGCAAACTTCAAAGATTCCTTAACTGACTTCCAATGTACTGGGATATCTGACCATACACCAATGATTGTTTCTATTTTCAATCCTCAACCTTCAAAGAAAAAAACTTTGAGTGTTTGAGCTGGCGAAGAGGGTTACAAAGAGGTGATTGAAGAAGCTTGGGCAGGTAGGGTGGAAGGCAATGATATGTACAATCTGATGATGAAGCTGAAGAAAGTTAAACATGGGTTGTCCAAGTGGAACAAGGAAAAGGTTGGAAATGTGACTGATCAAGCTAAGTCTGCTAAAGAGACTCTTCAAAAAATTCAGGAAGAGATAGGGAGAAGACCAAATGATAATAATTTGCTCCTTGAAAAGAAAGTTACTTGCAATGCTTTTATTGTTTAGGCAAAAAAAGAAGAAACTTTCTTAAGACAGAAGTCTAGGGTGTCTTGGCTGGCTCTTGGGGATTCCAATTCAGATTACTTTTACATAGTGATTGTGACGACCTACCGAACGCCGGCCAAATTTACCCGAGCGTATTGAGTTATGTCTGAATGTATTTGTTCTCTATATCCTAATATAGCAGCACGCCAAGTTTCGTCGCAATCGGATTCAGTTAAGGGGGCGAAAAGGTCCAGTACGCTTCGTCTCATGTTTTAACGTTTCCTTTTGGAAGTTGACTATTTACTTAGTAGCTATATTAAGGAGGAACCTTGGTCCGATCCTCCCCATGACTAAAAGAGCTTTAATGCTTGGTCATCAAGGACCCCGGCTCATGGACTATCTACAAGGGATAGTTATGAGTTCTCCTAGGCCTAGGGAAGGCCAGGGGACATTGCCTCGCAATGCGGGCCGATTTTCAATAAAGGGCTTCATATGGCGCCGCTATGCCCCGCGGGCTATCCGAGACGCACCGCCCCTTACAGATGGACAATATAAATAGTCCAGGCTCGTCGCCCCTTTAGATATGAGTCCCTTATGTGAAAACTGGCATATTGAGCTACCCTGATCCGCTACAGGACAGGTGTGCTTTCCATACCTCGCGCGCGTCGTGAGAGATTACGCTGTAGGGATTATTGAGGGAACCGTCAGCGTTGTTGCCTATACCGAATACATATTCGATGACCCCTCACGAGTATCCAGGATAATCCGGATGTCGCTCTAGCATCCGTGGGTTGTATGCCACTGGCGCGCCGCGCGCGTGAAGATGGCTGGTACACGCCGACCGCGCGTCCATGTACGCCGTACGGTCCCTTATTCCACTGCACTCCGGGCACTGTAGAGGCGGTCCCGGTTAGGGCCGTGTCAGTGATACAAGTTAGAAACTCAATTGTGGCCCTCAAAGGGGACAACAACTTTTATATAACTGACAGAGGGGACATTGCTGCTGTGGTGGTTGACTACTTCAAAAGCATTTTGGGTGCTAACAAAATGAGTGTGAATATTAATGGTCTAAGAAACCTGCAGTTCAAGACTAAAATCCAAGATGTTGATTACCATCACTTGACCAAGGAGGTGAATGAAGATGAATAAGGGATGCTCTGATGGGGATTGGAAACTCAAAAACACCATGGCCTAATGGTTTTAGAACTCATTTTTTTTAAAAGTAATTGGGATTTGATCAAGAAAGATTTTGTGAAGGCAATCCATAACTTCTTCAAGAAAGGGATAATGCGGACTCAAATTAACTCCACTTTTATTACTCTTATTCCAAAAAATCTTAATCAAGCTACCTTTATTGAAGGAAGGTGTATCTTTGACAATCTCTTAATAGCCCATGAGCTCTTAAGGAGTTAGCACAAGGAGGATAACAAGCCTGGTTGTATAGCAAAGATAGATCTCAAAAAAGCTTATGACATAGTTCAATGGGAAACCATCACTACTTCTTTGGAGGCCCTTAACCACCCCCCCTCCAATTTGTAGGTTGAATCAATGAGTGTATTTCAACTACAAGCTATTCCGTGGCTATTAATGGTACCCAATAAGGTTTCTTTAGAGGGAGAAGAGGGTTAAGACAAGGAGATTCTTTATCACCTTATCTCTTTGTCTTAGTCATGGAAAGCTTAGGCATTCTTCTAGATAATGTTCAAGATTCAATCTACATAGCAAGTGCTCTATCCTATTATAATACACTTAGAATTTGTAGACAGAGCCGACCCTTGAGGTGTGCAAGGTGTACGACGGCATAGGCCCAAGGGCAAAAGGGCCCAAAAAAAAAATTGCTTCAGCCTTAAAAAAATAAAAATAATTATACAAAGCCCAACCCAGTTTCGATTTGGGCATTGGGTCAACTAAACCAGCCCAACTACTAGTCTTTCCTTCTCAGACACTCTCTCTCATTCTCTTTCTAAATCTAATCACTCTCTGTCTCTGTCTCTGACTCTCTTTTATCTTTAGAAGAAAAAAATCTTTCATCTCTCTTCTCTCCGTACTCGACAATAATGGCTAGTTTCTTGGTTAATTGGTTTTGTTTACTCAATTGCTCTCTCCCTCTCTTGGTTTGGAGGTCTCCGATTGTGTACTTCTAAGTTCCAAAATCAAGGGTTTATATCATTGTCTCTAAAATTTAAGGGTTTTCATTTTTTAAGAGTTCAATCAAGACCAAAGTCAAGAGACAATAATTATACTTTGCTCTCCTCAGTCCTCGCTGTTCTCAATCCATAATTGCTCTATTTGGTGATCTCTATCTATTATTATTTGTTAATTTGCAATTCTATTAATCTGTTTACTTGATTTAGTATTTAATTTCTAGATTTTACCATAAAATGCTTTATAAACAATTAAGCGGAAATGATAAGAAATAAAAGAAGAGAATAGACGTTAAATTCATACAAAATCAACGAGGAGTGATGAAAAAATTTATTTATAAAGCCCCAGACAATGTAGAAAGCTTAGGTCATGAAAATGTAGGATTGAATGATAATATAAATGTTGGTTTGGATTGTAATAAAAGTGAAAATGTTGATATCGGTTTGAATTGTAATGAAAGCGAAAATGTTAATATTGGATTGAATAGTAATGTAAATGCTGGTTTAAATAATAATGAACAACTAAATACTATATACATTTATGACCCAAAAAATTGGGATAATCTTACCCAAAACTCTATAGATGAATTAATAATAAATGGATATCCACGAGATACAACATTTACAAAAGGCCCTAAAGATGGAATTGGAAGACTTATCTCTTTAACGCATTATACTCCTTATCTACCGAACGGCAAAAAATATGATAGAAAGTGGCTTGTTTATTCACAAGATACGAATAAAGTTTATTATTTTTATTGTAAGTTATTTGCTAAAGGACCACGAGTAGGTAATTTAGTAAATGAAGGATTTAAAGGTTGGATACATCTTAGTGTTAAGCTTAAAGAGTATGAGTTGAGTAATGAATATATCATGTGTATGACTTATTAGATTGAATTAAGAACGAGATTGTAATCAAATCAAACAATTGACAAAGATCTTCAGAACCAAATCAACAAAGAAAAAGAATATTGTAAGGCGGCAATATGTAGAATAATTTATGTAGTAAAATATCTTGGTAAACAAAATTTGGCATTTCGTGGAAAAAGTGAGAAAATTTAGGAAAAAAATTTAAGTTTAATATAAATGATTGGAGAATGGGATCCAGTAATAAAGAAACATATTCATCATTTTCAAACAAGTAAGAATCTGCATAAAAAATCTATAAAAGCAATTCATAATCATTATTTGAGTCATAAAATTCAAAATGAATTGATTATTATTTTATTGTCCAAAATGAAGAGTGTGATCATTCAAACTATTAAGAAAGTAAAATATTTTTTGGTAATTCTAGATTATACTCCAGATTCTAGCCATAAAGAACAAATATCTTTGATATTACGATGCGTAGACGTGTCGACGAGTCTAGTAAGAAGAGTAGAGTATTTATTAGAATTTTTACATGTACATGATACATCTGGAAATGAACTTTTTGAAGAGTTAGAAGATGTACTAAAGATGTTTAATCTTAGTATTTATGATGTTAGAGGGCAAGGGTATGATAATAGTTCTAATATGAAAAGAAAACACCAAGGTGTTCAAAAATAATTACTAAACATAAATCCCAGAGCTTTATAGGTTTTATACGGTTGTTGTAGGCTAAACTTGTCACTTTGTGATATTGCAAATTTCTAGTAAAGCAAGAGATTTTTTTGGAGTGGTACAACATATTTATACCATATTTTCTTCTTCAACAAAGCGATAGGACATTTTGAAAAATAATATCGAATCCGGTTTAACTCTTAATCTCGTTCGGCCACACGTTGGAAAAGTCGCATAGCTAGCGTAAAAGTAATGAGTTATCAAACTCACAAAATTAGAGATGTTTTACTTGATTTAGCTAAAGATAAGGACTCAAAAATAAGTAGTGAAATTAATTCATTAGCGAGACATGGACTAGGCAATTTTGAGTTTTTAGTAAGTATGATTATTTGGTATGATATATTATATGTTGTTAACTTAGTTAGCTAAAAGTTACAAGCTAATGACATGCCTTTGGATATTTCTATTGAGCAAATAAAATGGTTGCGAGGATATATTTTAACATATAAAACAACGGGGTTTGAAGATGTCATAGCTACTTCTAAAGAAATTGCTAATAAAATGGATATTAATCCTAAATTTGTTGAAAAACGTATTATTTGTAGAAAAAATCATTTTGATGAGAATGTAAATCATGAAACACTAATACTAGTTCCGGATTCACCTAAATATTTATTTAGAAAATATTATTATAATTTTATCATTGATCAATTTCTTGGTTCCTCAAAAATTAGGTTTGAGCAATATCAAGAATATGAGAATATCTTTAGATTTTTGTTTAGTTTTGATAACTTAATTTATTAGATGATAGTCATTTAAGTACACATTGTGATAATCTTGAAATAGTTCTGAAGCATGAGAGTTTAACTGATGTTGATGGAGAAGATTTGTTAAGAGAAATAAAAGTCTTGCGCACGATGTTACCAAAAGAAACAAAGACCGCTTTGGAGATACTGACTTTCTTGAATATAATTGATTCTTTTCCAAATGCTTGTATTGCTTATAGAATATTATTAGCGATACCGGTTACAGTCGCATCTGGAGAAAAAAGTTTTTCAAAACTACAAAATACTAAAATCTTACTTGCGGTCGACTATGTTACAAAAAAGACTAAATGGATTAGCAATGATGTCTATATAAAATGATTTGTTACAAAATCTTGATTATAAGAGTATAATTGGCGAATTTGCATCTAGAAAGGCTTGTAGACAAATTTTTGAATGATATTTTGTTGTTGATTTTAGTTAATGCCTCATGTTTGTATGAATTTAACGTCTTTATTCCATAAAATAATAACTAATTTATAGTGCTTTTGTTTGTTTTTTTGAGGTTTGCATTCGAGGAATTGATCGAAGATATTGGTGATTTCGAAGAAGCTAAAGGTACATTGAAATGGTATTTTCATAAATGTACTACGAAAACTATTATTTAATATACTTTAATTTGTGTTTACTTTAGGAGTCAATATTATATATTAAGATGCATGTGTTATGTTTAATACTACAAAAAAAAATTCTCAAAAGAAATTATTATTTTTATAGTAAAATGCACATTTTTTTCCCCTTCGTACAGGGCCTTATAAAGGGTAGGGCCGACCCTGTTTGTAGATGATATATTGGTGTTTAGCAGGTGGGATTCTAGCTCTGCTATTTTCTTTCAGAGATAGCATGGAGAACTTCAACATGATGACAGGGCTTGAAATCAACAAAGATAAATCTGTTATCTTATTATCTGTTGTGGACAATGTTACTAATTATGAAATTACTGCTACTCTGGGGTTCAGTGAAGAACATTTGTCCTTCAAGTACTTAGGGGTTCATCTTATATCTACAAGACTCAGTGTTAGACATTGTAGCCCCCTTATTGGGAAAATGACAAGTAAGGTTCTTGTGTGGAGTAATAAGTTCCTTTCCTATGTAGATAGACTACAACTAATCAAGTTTGTTCTGTCCATCTCCCATGTGTATTGGAGTAGCCTTTTTATCCTCTTCAAAATGGTTATTTATAAGATAAATGCTATTTGTGCTAGGATTTTGTGGCATGGCATGAGCACAACATTGGCAAGAAATCCAATCCCATTAGTTGGAGGAGTGTATGTTATCCTAAAGAAGAAGGTGGTCTTGGTATTAATGACCTGGAAACTTGGAATCTCTCAGCTGTCTTGAAGCTCACTTGGAAAATTATTAGTAGGGATGACAATTTGTGGACTAAGTGGGTTTATAACCATCTTATTAGGAGCAAGAACTTCTGGCAGATCAATATCCCTAATAATAGCTCTTGAGCTTGGAGGCAGATTTTAAAATCCAGGGAGGTTACTAGCAAGCATGTGAGAATTGTTATTGGAGATGGGAGTGACACTATATTTTGGAAAGATCCTTGGCACCCTCAAGGAATTTTTCTTCATAAGTTTCCTCAAATTCTCAAGTATGATTCTTTCCTCAACCTTAATGCAACTGTCAACAATGTCATTCATCAGTTTGAATGGGCTATCCCTAATCATCTTCATATGTACCTTAACAATATTCTCAAAGATTCCCTCATATTGTTAAATTCCCAATGACAGACAAAACCTTTTGGAAAACTTCTATAAAAGGCATTTTCATTATTGTTGAGACTATGAGGAGTCTAATAGCAAGGAAGGAGGAAGTCAGATGGGCAGGGGTGTGCTGATCAAGGCATAACATACCAAAATAAGGCTTTATAACCTGGATTCTTCTCAAAGACATTCTAGCTACACAAAATAGATTGGTGCAGAGGCATATTTTGACTCTCTTTTTTTACATCTATTATGGATGATCTACGTTCTACTTGAGTTCGTGGTCGATGTATAACTGTTAACATGTTTGTAACTGCGTGAGTCTGGTACTGGATAAGATCGAGTCTTATAGAAATCGAGGTACAGATGAGATCGAGTGTCCTTAACTCGAGGGATAAGTCCCTACAATTGCCCCCTCGCAACTAAAGTCACGTGTGGCTTTAGTTGAGAAAAACCCTAAAAACTCGGACCTTGTGATGACGTAAGCAATACTTGAAAAATGGAACGTCTGTATTAAAGAGTGGGTTGCCATTATGACGCGTGAGTGTCATGGGCGGACTGTTAGTTTTCCTGAGCGAATGACTATTTAGGGAATCAATGTGCATTAAATGCGATACCGCTATAAATAGTATATTTAATTGCCGAATAGCCTGCAATACATTTCGCTGCAGAGAAAAGCAAATATGCCTGTTTTGAAGAGTGAGAAAAAAATATGAGTTTTTTGGAAGCGTACCTTTGTAAAATCATGGTTAAATAAGGAATCAAGTGTATCATACCCGGTTTTCTTTTATCATGGAGGGATTCTGGATATGGTTTTGTGGTTATCAGAGTAGGGAGACTCCCTTTGTTGTTTTCTTGAAGGAGTGTTGTTTAAAATATTTTTGGGTATTATGTAGCGTACGTTTTAGCGGCCGGGGTGTATGCGATGCAAAATCCCTGGTCTCTACTGATGTTCTCGTTTCTAAGGTAGGAGTCCTTCTCAACTTCCACGAACTCCGGGTTTGTGTGGATAAGGAGGAAGAGACGGCGGTGGTAGCGGTAGAAGATGTATCGCCTCTCTCGGTGCCATCGCTTTTCTTTTAATTCTTCCTGCACGGGAATTAAGGGGAAAAAGGTTTCAGACCTGTTGCAGTCTTGTACTTTGCGATCTGTGGTGGAGGTTTCTATGGAAGATCAGGAGTATCTCGGCAACGATAAAAGAACTAGAGACCTGTCCTCGTGTTTGGGAAAGTATTTATAATATTGAGCTTCGAAGAGATTGATTCTGTAATTGTAAAGTAACGCTATAAGAATAGTCCTGTAACCAGCTTGTTAGATAAAAATCGAGCGTAATAAAAGAATATCTTGTTTGCTTTTTACTAGCGAAAGGCAGAGATGGTCGACATGTCATCGAGCTGTACATAATATGGGAAGGAATAGTTGGTGATATAACATACCTTATTTTACCTCGTAAATCAATCGAGCTTAGCAGATGTAAATATAAAGCTCGAAATATAATCTTTAGGGAGCTCGATTAAGCACGAAATGATAATTGTAAGTAGCTCGAACCCGGGAAGAGTGGGTTCAGAGACTGAAATACCTTGCGTATAGTCAATCGAAAAATTAGTCCTGTTAACTGAACAATATAAAGGTGTGACTTGTTCTCTAAGAAGGTTATTCATTAAAAGTGGTGAAGACTCATTCTCAGAGGGCTGTTGAAGCGTGTGTGTTGAATGACTTGCGTTTAGCATTCAAGATTGATGAAATAAGGGAAGTTATTTTCGGGCAGTAAGGTTATGATGCGGTTCTGCTCGAAACCCGAGCGAACTTTGAGGGTAAGACTGGCGTAGAAAGGGGCGAGGAATTGTATCGCGTGTACTAGTCCGAGTCCATGCGTATCTGCTGGTGGCCTGTTGAAGATCGTAAAAAGTTTATCATGATGATAGTCAGGGAGGAGATCATTAATGAGGATATAGATGTCGTCGCAGGGCTGCTGGAGGCTTGTGGTGTTGTTAGGCACACTGGTTGCTTCAAATGCAAGTATCTCAGGGATTTGAGTGATTGACTGTTGTATTTTTGAATTTTTGAAATGTAATTACCTGAATTTACTTAAAGAAAAAATCTATTCACAAAAATAGGCTATGACTAGGATTGTTTGTTAAAATTGAATTTTTGAATTTGTGTTGTTAACTATTATTGACGTTAAATTCAAGGTGCATAAGTAGGGCAAAAAAATGTACGTAAATTTTTTAAAGTAGAAAGTTCAGGGTCATGAGTTTGGGGTATTGTGAAAAAAGTAGGACCAAGAGGCTGAGAGATACGCTAAAGTATAATATGTGGTGTAATGATGGGAAGGTGTTTTCACCAAAGTGGTGCGACACATCTGACAGGTTCAAACGAACAGACGACTCAGCTCAGGAATCGAGGACTGCTTACTGGAAAACACCAAACCGCCAGCGGTTTGGGGAAAGTGCATAAGTACCCCCTCTCATCCCTCTCGGAATACAGAAAACCAAAAAAAGAAGAGAAGGGTTAGAGATAGAGATCTCAACTGACGATTTTATTACTGCCGAAGGAGGAAAGGATAAGAGTAAAGCGGTGATTAAGAGTCTTAATTACAAACTACGAAAGGAGGCTGATATCGAGGAGGTTTTGAAGAAGTTACAGAAATTGAGCAAACTGGTGCGGACCAACGCTGCAGACTCTCACTCGGGTGTTGAAGGTAAGTCTGTATTTAGGTTTACAAGTGTTTTTGTATCTTTATTACTTCGGGATAAGGATGTAATTCTTACCAAGCACAAAAATAAAATAAAAATAATAATGGGAATAAAGACTGTGAGGCGATAAAAATCGTTTTGAGACAGTTTGTGATTGTATAAGTGATCTAATAGTGCGAGATACAAATTGATATATATACCTCGACCTATCTGTAGGTTTTGTTGGACCAACGGTTTAAAGTAGACCCTTTACTGTAGATAAGTATGGCTTCGATTTCTGGTTGTGCAAAGGTTGATGAAGCAGACCTCGTAGGGCATTTATCTCCCGTTATTGGAGTAGGGGATGAGGAGGATACTGTAGCCGAATTGATAGAATGGCCTCGTCTGAAGGGTTCTCGTGTTGAGTACCCAACAGGCTCTAGTCGGTTTAGGAAGTTCTATAAGGCCAAAAGTAGCATAGATGGGATTTGGGGGCACGCCTTTGCATATAGGGGTAATTTCTTTAGGACTTGCAGTGTCAGTCAAAGAGGGGATTACTTATATTTGCTGCCTGATTTGGCCAAAGAAAAGAAGTGCAGGCATTTGGGGGACGAAGTATCCTTGGAGTATATCTAAGGCGTTGTGAAGGATTGTCGAACTGATGGGTTTTGTTGCTATTTAGCACAGTTCGATTATGGGTTGACTCTGCCTTTGAGCAATTTGGCTAAAAGTGTGATGAATTTAATTGGGGTTTGTCTGGCGCAATTGAATTGCAATTTTTGGGAAGTTATTTTTGTATGCGAAACCCTGAATGGGAGATGGGCTGCATCTGGTAGTGAGAAGAGGATTACTGCCAAGAATTTTCTGGAGTATTATGTTGTGAAGTATGTCACAACACCTAATGGTGCATATCTCTGTTCTAGTTCTGCAAGACCATGCTTCTTCGACCTGTCTTCAGCAGGGCTAGTGTGGAACGACAACCTTTTATGGGTGTCTGGTGAATGTCTTCAGCGGTCTGATGAGGAACCCCTGAAACTTAAAAATAGAACTATAACAAAGGGTAAGTATACCATTGAAAATTGAACTATCATTTTTATGTTAAACTATACTGCTATAGTTGATTTGTATCTTATCTGTTGATGTTTATGCAGAAATTAATTGTAAAGTGTCGAGGAAGGAATCTCTTATAGACATCGTTGCCAGGGAAGGTACTGAGCTCGAAGCTGTACTCAAAGAGTTAGAGATTAGTAGGTTCAAAAGGGTAGCTAGTAAGGACGGCAAGGTCAGGAGATCGCAAGCGAAGAGGAGACTGGTTGGGAAAACTCCAGGTTCAATTGAAGAGAAATTGACAACTTCTGAACTTAATATCCCCTTGAAGCTTGTGCGGCTCAATGAAATTCCAGATGGGCCAGTAGATATGGCCACGGTCTCTAGCACTGCTGTACGGAACTTGGCGAAGAAGAAGGCTGTAAAAAGGGGGGGTGCTCCTCGTTCTGTGTCGTCATTGGACGATAGCAGTAAGAGGAGGAAGGTAATTTCTCCCATAAAGTTACAGGAGATGCTAGAGGAAAGCGATAAGATCGTTGAGGGAGCGGACTTGAGGTCGCGTTTTGAGGTCGAAGCAGATCTCGTAGAGGAACAATGCCGAGCTAAAGCTCGAGAGAAGATGGTTGTTGTTATGGATGAGGAGTTTAAGAAGGTTAGTAAAAAGTTGATTTTGTCGAGCTGTTTTGTTGCTCGAGCTGACATATTTCTTTTTGCAGTTTGCTCGCGCTCTGAGGGACGTTTAGCTTGGTTCCCAGGCTAGGTTGATGGAGCTGGATAAAAAGATCTCCCAGCTCGAGGGGGATAAAAGCCAGTTGGAAAAGAAGCTGACTCGGGAGATGGTAGATTTTCAGTTGGAGCGGGAGAAAGAAAAGGAAGCTACTGCCCTAAAACTGAAGCAAGTTAGGGCTGAAAGTGATGCTGAAGCGGAGTGATTGGTTACCGCGTCAGCTATTACCCAGAACAACCTCACAGGGAAGCTCTACCAGCTGAGGTATACGAAGGCAGAGATAATGGCATTTAGCGAAGGGAATTATAAGGAGATGGAAATTATGGATGAAGAGGAGGTTGAGGAAAGAGAGGGTGGTCTGAATACTGCAGAAAAGACTAATGTCGATAATCAGGAAACTATTAATCATGTAGGATGATCGTGTAATGTAACATTGGTTGTAAAAAATGAAATCGAGCTTTGTAATTTTATTGCCGTTTGATGCCAACAACATTTTATTTATGAAATTCTGTATTGTAGGAGATAGAAAACTCGCGCCTCTGAGTTGTGGACTTAGAGGGCCTGCTTGAAGTGGACAAAAAATCCTCTACTGAATTGCAGGTTAGATAATTCAGATAAATTAATAACTAGATGGACAAGAATAAAAGGATATGTACCTTGTATGTGTAGTCTAGTTCAGAATGTTTGTGTATGTATCCTCTGTCTTGTGCCCAAAACTTGTTATTATCGGCAGGCTAAGGAGGAATTGGTAATCTCGAGCTTGTAGATGTCTGTACTGGAGGTTTATCAATATGCTTCTGTCGACCTGTTTCTTCATTAGGAACTGATGTTGTGAGTTCCTGTTAACTGTTATGCAGAAGGAGCTAGATACTGCTAGGGAGAGAGAAGAACAGACTCTTTTGTATAATGTTGAGTATGCAGAAGAATATGAGGCTTTGATTTCCTAGTATGAAGATCGATTGGATGATAATGTGATGCTTTCTTTAAAGCTCGAAGAAGTTAAGAGACAAGTCTAGGGAAATATTGCAACAATTTTGTGCAGGGATTTGGCTTTGAATCTGCTTACCAGCGAACTTGCTGAGTTGAAGGAAAAGGCTGTATTAGGTTCTCAGTACGAGGCTGAGTTAGCCGAATACCGTATTAGAGCGTTAAACGAAGAGATATCTGATATGAAATGTAACATTCGTGCTCTGAACGAGCTGTTATTGAAGAGAAAGATTGACCCGGATACTACGCGAACTAACTTGGTCGTGTCTGAGGCTGATTTTGAAAAATTGAGCAGTAGTATTGTGGGTAAAGATCGAGAATTGTGTAACTCTGAACAAATACGTGATAGTTTGATTGCCAGGTTAGATCGTTTGAAGGCTGATTTACGTCGTTTAAAAGGGAAAGAAGCTCAAATCAGGGTTGATTTAGTTGAGATTCAAGCCAAGAACCAAAATTTTGTAGATGATTTGGCCCATGCTCGTGGAAACGTGAGGAGGGCTACGCAACGTGAGAATGAGATGAATGAAAGAGTTAATCAACTTTGTGCCTAAATTTCCGAATCAGAGCGAGAGTTACGTGTACGTGAATTAAAGTATCAGAATGATCTAAAATTTGAATTGGATAAAAGGGATTGCGAAATTGCTTCTGGTGAGGGGAGTCGAGAGATGAAGGAATTTCTTCGTCGAAAAGAAGACTTAGTGGAGAATATGCATATTGATCTCGCAAACTCTCGGCAGAAGTCGATAGATCTTACAAGGCAGATGAGTGAACGTATTGATCAATTAACAGCTGAACTGGCTGAATCGAAAGCTCGTCGTTGGAAGGATAACAAGCGCGCTGCTGTTACTCACTAAGCCTTCAAGGAACTAGTAGTTCATGAACAAGAAAAATGTGATGGGGAAGTTTTGCATCAACGGCAATTAAGCGCATTGGTTGCATTTTTTGTCGAGGAAATAGAATTCCTGTAAGTTGAGAGAGATTTGATGCAAGATTGCTTCTCTGGATGGACTTGCGTATGTAAAATTGATATCTCGAGCATAGATCCAATTGGTGTCATGGATCGTGGTATCGGGACCACGACGGCTGAACATATAGCTCGAGGGAGAGAAATTGTTGCTGAACGAGCTTCAGAATATATGTCATCGAGGACTGAAATAGGGGGAAGCTCGAGTGTAGTCCCACCTACTCCTGTTGTGGGAGGAAGCTTGAGTATAGTATCACCTACTCCTGTTGTGGGAGGAAGGTCGACTGCTCTCCTATCAGGAAAATCCAGCAGAGTTGAAAAGAAATAGAATTGAACTTTGAAAAGAGTACCTTTTGTATGTAGCAGATGTTGATGCTTCAGTGCTCGATGTAAGACTTTGAGAAAAGCGTTGTAATTTGAAATGCTGATATGAGAAAATAATATTTCCACACCTGCAGTAGAGTTATTCTCTGGTTTGACCCATTGAATTAGAAGAAGTCCGTGGGTGTAGAAGTAAGTATTATTTGTGCTTCAACCCTTGGACTTCAGGGAGGCTTAGCGGTAGCGAGCTAGTATTATTTTTGCCCATACTTTAGGTGGTCACCGCAGGCTAAGAGGTTCTTTATGGCCCCCACCTCAGATCTGTGTTTCCTCAGAGGTTCGACTAGTATTATCAATGCCTTGATACCATATTGGAGAGCTGGACTTATCGGTAGCGGGCAACGTCTCACTCGTGCTTTAGGCCTGATCCGTAGGCTGAGGCTCTTTATGGCCCAAGCCCCGGAGGTTTTGTATCCTCAGGGGTTCGGCTTGTATTATCTATGCCTTGATTCCCATGTTGGATGTTGGAGCTTAGCGGCAGCGAGCAAGTTTTTTTCTCACTCGTGCTTTAGGCTTGTTATCTTCAGGCTTAGATGTTCTTTATGGCCCCCACCTTTGGATGTATGAGAATCCTCAGGGGTTCGGCTAGTATTATCTATGCCTTGATACCAATATTGGATGTTAGAGCTTAGCGGTAGCGAGCAAGTTTTTTCCTCACTCGTGCTTTAGGCTTGTTATCTTGAGGCTAAGAGGTTCTTTATGGCCCCTGCCTTCGGATGTATGAGAATCCTCAGGAGTTAGGCTAGTATTATCTATGCCATTACCAATGTTGAATGTTAGAGCTTAGCGGCAACGAGCAAGTTTTTTCCTCACTCATGCTTTAGGCTTGTTATCTTCAGGCTAAGAGGTTCTTTATGGCCCCCGCCTTTGGATGTATGTGAATCCTCAGGAGTTAGGCTAGTATTATCTATGCCATTACCAATCTTGGATGTTGTTTACCTTTAGGGATCGAGCTAGGATAAATTTCATTTTTACCCTTGGATGAGATTGCATTGATTGATAGGGATTTGTGATAAAATGAGATTTCATTGATTGAAAAGCGTTTGTACATACATTGGAGGTGAAATCTCAGGGTGGATTGAACGCTGCTGAGTGATGGAGGAGCTGTTCAGCGTCGATATAACTTCAATCTTCTCGTATTCCATAGATTTAAAATTTTGTCACCAACTTCCATCATGAGATAGTAAGATCCTAGACCAGTTCGACCTATGACCATGAAAGGACCTTCCTAGTTTTCTACTAGTTTCCCAGCATGTGGATCTTTTCTATTATCTGGGATTTCTCGAACCCAGTCGTTGATGGCGAACTCCCGAGTGCGAACTTGTTTGTTGTATGAACTTGCCAGTGTTTGATGATATCGACCAAGATTTGCGATAGCTTGATCTCTTATCTCATCGATCCAATTGAGGTTGCAAACCAATTCAAACTCATTCTCTTCGTCTGTGAGCTCGTGGTCTCTCACAGGATGGTGGTACTTTGTTGGGATGACTGCTTCAATTCCATAGGCGAGCAGAAAAGGAGAGCATTGTGTTGACTTCTGGGGCGTAGTTCGATAAGCCCATAAGACATGAGGTAATTCACGTATCAAGTTTCCCTTCTTATGTATTATAAGGCGCTTTTTGAGACCATCCACAATGATCTTGTTTGTGATCTCCGCCTATCCGTTTCCCTGGGGATAGTAAGGGTTTGATGGTGAATGAATTATGTTGTGTTTGTTGAGAAATGCTATGACTTTTGCTCCAACGAACTGAGGACCGTTATCGATACGGATCAAATGTGGACAACCAAATCTTGTGATAATATGCTGCCAAATGAAAGAAATGACCTCTTCTTCTCGAGTTCTGCATAGAGGAACTGCTTCGACCCATTTGGTAAAGTAATCCGTGACAACAAGGAGATATTTCCTATTACCCGGAATATTGGGGAATTCGCCAACTAGATCGAGTGCCCATCACTTGAACGACCAATATACCTTACTTGCATGGAGTTCCAGGGCAGGGGCCCGAATTCAATTTCCATGACGCTAACATGCATCGCATTTCCTTGAGTATTCTTCAGCTTGCTTCCGCATCCCTGGCCAGAACACTCCTTGGGTAATAGCTCTGTTAGCAAGAGTTTTTCCTGCTATATGGGATCCGCAGATTCCTTCATGTAGATCTCGAACCATGTTGTCGACAAGTTCTTTAGAGAGCCACTTGAGATATGGACCAGTGACTGAGCATTTGTAGAGATCGTCATTTGGTTGGACTGTGTAGTGGTTTGAATTCTTGATGATGTGTCTGCGCTGCTGTGGATCATATGGTAGTGGTCTGTTGCATGAGTTATCCTGACCGAGATAAATAACGAAAGGTTTCCTCCAATCATCTTCTGCCATCTCATCGCCCCTAGTGTTAATCGCATATATTGTAGTACGATTAATACTGGGGCTATAAATAACCTCGATTTGAAGGTGCTGTGATTATGTACCCAATACTCCGGCTAAGTAAGCCAAGGAGTCAGCGTGGCGATTCTCTTCTCGAGGGTGGTATTCGAGTATAGCTTTGTGAAATTTGTTTAGTTTTTCTACAACCAGAGCTGCATAATCGACCCTGATGCCATTTTTCTTGTAATGTTTTGAGTAGTGATAAACTATTAGAAGAAAGTCTGTGTAGGCTGAGATTTCAGTAATTCCGAGTTTGAGGGCCATATCCAGGCCGTGAATGAGTGCCTCATATTCTGTAACATTGTTCGAGGCTTCAAAGTCGAGACAGATGGATTTCTCAATTTTTTCGTTGGAAGGTGTAATGAGAACAATCCCAATTCCCGACCTTGCAGGTCCCATTGAACCATCGGTGAGGAGCTTCCACCCTTCTTGAGATATCTATGATGCTCGATCATCAACAGATTTGGAGGGTGAAATCTCATCTCCTGCATCTTTGGCAAGATCTGGATCATGTTCTTCCCAATCAAGATCTGAAACTGGAAAGTCTGCTAGAAAATTAGCGATTGCTTGACCCTTTTCGGAAATTCGCTGCTCGAATTTGATTTTTTGCTCCCTCAAACTGATGGACCACTGCTGTACTCTTCTTGATTTTTCTTTTTTAGACAATACTTCCCGAAGTGGGTAGTTCGTCATGACTTTGACAGGATATGTTTGAAAATAGTGTTTGAGGTTTTTTGTAGTATAAACGAGAGTTAAAAGTAATCTTTCAATTTTAAAGTACCTCATTTCCGTTGGAGTGAGTGTCTTGCTGATGAAGAAGATCGGTTTCTCAAATTTTCCTTCGAGCAAAATGAGAACTGAGCTTAGAGATGTATCAGTAACTGCGAGGTAGATAATCGGTTCCTCGTTGCCTATTAGAGTGCTCATGATTGGAGCCCTCCCTAGGTAAGTTTTGAGTTCATGAAAAGCTGCTTCGCATTCCAGTGTCCAGTTGATATCGTCGTTCTTTGAACCTTTACCTCATTGAGTAGAACCTCTGAGCAGCATAAATATCCATCTGCATTAGTCTGAGGATTTGGATACAAATCTGTTGATTGCTGTAATCTTTCCTACGAGTTTTTGTACATCCTTCGCTATTGATGGATAAGGCATGTCTAGAAGAGCTCGAATTTGATCTGTATCTGCTTCTATCCCTTTCTTGCTGATAAGATCTCCCAAGGACTTGCCTGAGTGAACGCCAAACTAACATTTTTTAGGATTAAGCTTCATTCTGTAGGATCGTAATATACTGAATACTGTGGAGAGGTGAGAGATGTGATCTTCTTTCTTTAGACTCTTGCAAAGCATGTCATCAATATAGACTTTAACTGTTTTTCCCAAGTATTCTTTGAACATACTCGTGACTAGCCTTTGGTAAGTGGCTCCAGCGTTCTTAAGGTCGAAAGGCGTGACCTTGTAGCAGTAGAGACCTCTTTCTGTTATTAATGTAGTCTTTTCTTGATCTGCCTCCAAGAGTGGAATCTGATTGTACCCCAAAGCGGCGTCCATCATGGACAAGAGTTCGTGACCTGCTGTAGAGTCGAGGATCTGATGAATGATTGGAAGAAAGAAACTGTCCTTTGGCGTGTATTTATTAGGATCAGTAAAATCCACGCAGACCCAGACCTTCCCATTCTTTTTTGGAACAACAATGATATTAGAAATCTAGTCTGGCTACTTGGCTTCTCGGATGAAACCGATCTCGATAAGTTTTTCGATCTCCTTGTTCACCTCGTCTCCGATTCATGGAGATAACCTGCGTTGTTTTTGTTTAACTGCTGCGGCGCCTTCGCAGATGTTTAAGATGTGGCAAGATTTTGAGGGGTCTACGCCTGGCATTTCTTGGAAGTTCCATACGAAAACATCTTTGTTGGCTTGAAGGAAAGAAATAAGAGCTTCTTTCTCTGTTTGAATTATCTTAGTACCAATGTAAGTACCTCGGTTAGCTCCATCGATCTGGACGTATTCCACGGGCTTGGCTGGAAAAGACTGACCATCGAGGTGATCAACCTTCTGTGATTGCTATGCAGCAATCTGCTTTGAATCGTCGAGAACTGGTGAGACTGTATTCTCGCAAGCTCGAGAGAGTTTTTGGCTTCCTTTGATTTCATAAATACCGTTGTTATGCTTGAACCGGAGTGTTTGGTGGAAAGTGGACGGGATAGCCTCCATATTGTGCAGCCAACAGCGTCCTTGTATCCCTAAATACCTTGATTTGGCGTTGATGACGTAGAAAGTAACGTCGATAGTAGTAGGCCCTGCTTGTGATCGGGAGAGTGATTTTCCCAACCCGTTCTTCTTTGGACCCATTAAATCCACTGATGTCTGTCTCACTTTGAATGACCTGATATGAGAGTCCCATCTGGTCAATTGTACTCTATAATTGGATCTCAACTCCACTTCCTGTGTCTACCATCATGGTGTGGATTACGAAGTTCCTCATTTTGAGCATAAATACTAGTGCGTCATGATGAGGATACTTCACATGTCCTGTGTCGCAGTCTTCGAAGGAGATTCCCTTTTGACGACTGCTAGACTCTGGGAAGAGTTTGGCTTCCTTGTCTTGGACGGCAAGATCACGGCACTCGCCCAACCTCTTCCGCTTGACTCTGCTGGAATTTGAAGCCTGATTGATCTCTATCAAATTGCTGCAGTAGAGATGATATAGATGTTTCTTCTCTGCGTGTTCTGTTGCTTGAGCCACGTCATCTTCTTTCAGATAACTCCCATTTTTATAGCTTGGAAGATCGATGAAGTATTCGTGCATCCGCCCTTCCTTAAAAATAATTTCCAGGAGCTTTTTCAAACCATAGCAATTGTCGGTCTTGTGGTGATTAATCTTGTGATATTCGCAATAAGGTCGACCTGCTATTGGATCAAGATGTCGAGCTGGACGGAAACATTTATCTTTCTGGAGAATAGGACAGATCTCGAAAAACTTGACATTCAACTTCAGTATGATTGTTCTGGATGGTTTATGCGACCTCTGATTAATGTCTCTTTCTGGTTCTGTTTTTGCACGTTTACGATTGCCTGGTTCACTCGAGCTGGGGTTGTTGTTGAAATCTGTAGATGGAGACTTGGTGTTGTGGACTGCCTTTACAGGTTTATTCGGTTTGGGCATTTTCCACTCCAGATCAATGTAATTGTTGACTTAATCGATCATATCTTCGAGGGTCTTGGGTTTCTTCAGGAAGAGATACTCTTTAGCTTTGCAATTGAACTGCAGAGCATTTGTGAATGAGGACACGGCTGTCTTCTGATCTAGATTGTCGACCTTCCGAGCAAGTTTGAGAAACTTCTTGGAGAACTCCTCGAGCTTCTCCCCATGTGTTTGTTTGAGACTTATAAGAGAATATAAGTTCTCTTCTTTGTCTTTGTTATGGGCATAAGCCTTGATGAAGATTTTCTGTAACTGTTCAAAGGTATGAATCGAACCTTCCAGTAAAGAGTGGAACCAATAGAGTGGTTCGTCCTGAAGACTGGTAGTGAAGAGCCGGCAAAGGATGTGATTCAGATTAGAATACAAACCCAATGAGTCGCGGAATTGTTGAACGTGTTGACCAGGATCGGTTTCTTTGTATTTGATGATCTTGGGTGCATGAAAACCTGTTGGGACATTCATATCAAATAATTCTTTAGCAATTGGGCTACCTTGTAATTTGTGCAAGTCATCCTCCGCGTTTAAAGCCGTTGCTTCGATGATTTCCCTGATACACTGGTCCATGAGTTCCTGAGAGATATAATGCTGGGGGATAGGAGCTGTTGGAACTACTCGAACTGCTGGAGCTGCTGGAACTACCAGAGCTGCTGGAATTATCAGAATTGTCTGACGTATGAGTCTGGGAATGCGGTCACCTGTTTCCTCGCTCACACGTTCAGGAAGTGGGGCCTGGTAAGGAGGTCGCAAGGCTTCCTCGGGCTGCTTAGAGGGTCTGCGATCTCTGCTGATATATGTCTGCGCCCCTTGTCCCAAATGAATTGAGACTATCGGTGCTGGTGGATCCTCACAATGAATCCTAGAAATGTCTGTACTATGTACCTCATGTGCCCCTAACCTCTCGTGAACGGAAACTCTTGAAATTGTTGGCACTATTTCGCGCTCTCTCAGGGCTGGTGGTTGTTGGTTGCTCTGTAATGCTTTCAGAACTGTTTGAAAGGCTAAGATCTGAGCTTTTTGTTTCTTTATCTCCAGAACTCGAGCTTGACGTTTTCGATCTGATTCCTTCTCGCGGAGTTCTCGATCTTCTAATAGCTGGCGTTCGAGTTGCCTCCGTTTCTCGATTTCAATAATTAAGCTCGCTCGAAGCTCGGCAACCAGATCAGGTTCCCTCAAACTTTCAGGTTGAGCTCCTGAAGATTGACGTGTTTGAACCATAATTGGATACTACTCGACCGATGAGTATTAATCGTGGTCCTTAAGTACGTAGAAAAATCGTACGTTCCCACAGACGGCGCCAAATGTTGGGACCAAATTTCGTAAAGCTCGAGCTGGCTTGAAATTGATCCTTATACCAAGAACTACTATGCCAATAATTAAATAAGAGATAACACTTGACACAGGGGATTTAGCGTGGAAAACCTGTGAATAGGTAAAAACCACGACCTCGAGTAGAGGATTTTGTGAAAGTAGTATTATTGCTTGAGATAGTGGGGGAATCTGATTACATGAGTTAATCTAATGATCGAACAACTAAATATCAGATAATTGTATGTATCTCCCTCCCCACTTCCCTAGGAGCTCTGCCTTTTAATAGACCCTGCTCTCAGCTTAACATCATTCTCGAACACGTTTTCCTGAAAGTGGGAGTCATGGGCAATTGAGTGTGTAACTGTTAGCTCATGGGAGATAGGCGTATGTTGATCTATTCTGTTTATATTTGTTGTGGATGATCTACGTTCTACTTGAGTTTGTGGTCGATGTGCAACTGTAAACGTGTTTGTAACTGCGTGAGTCTGGTACTGGATAAGATCGAGTCTTATAGAGATCGAGGTACAAATGAAATCGGGTGTCCTTAGCTCGAGGGATAAGTCCCTACAGAGACCATGCTGGAAACTCTCCAATTGCTTTTGCAGGGAGAACAACCCCTAATATTAATACTTATCTGGAAATATTTACTAATTGAAAGAGGGTTGACCATTAACTGTGATTTGGGGTTCACTAAGATTAGAATTGGCTCAATATCCATACAGATGGCCCACTATCTCGATGGGGATGCTGAACCTCCGTGGAACTGCTTTTTGCTTCTCCAATCTATCAAAAGATATTATGAGAAGCTTAATTCTTTTCAGATTGACCATGTCTTTAAGGGGCTATTTTCCTTGCTTCCTTTTGTACTGTAACTGGTGAAACCATCTTGACCCCCTGCATGCATCCCTCTGATTTATATTGTAAGATGGCTTATGATGTTAGGGGCAAGAAGTTTCTTAGATTGTAATGCCTTTCTTTTATAGTAATATAGCTGGTTCTGGGGTCCATGCCTAACACCTGTTTGCCAAACAAAAAAAAGAGTATGATGATGGGAGAAGAAGAAGAATAATAATAAGAAGAGATTGGAAATGGAAGAGATATGGATAAGAGATTGGAGAGAAAAAGATATGGTGATGGATGAAGAAGAAGGAAATGACAGATGTTTATATGGACATTTTTTGTTAAATCTTTAGCGTGATAATTGGTACAATTTCTAAAGTAGAAATGATTATGTTTATCTATTGCATGTAGTGTATGAACTAGGGTATTAATTGATAAATTATTAAAATTAGTCCTAAATTTCTCCCCAATTAAATAAATAGCAAGATCACATTAGAAAGGCCTTCCCAAGTAATGAATAGCAAGATCATATTAGAGAAGCCTTCCTCCCCATAATAGATACTTGGGATTTTTAGAATATACATGGAAAATGACCCACACTTAGGGTGTTCGCTTTGGGCACCAAAAATCCTAGCGCGAGCATTGTCTCTTATGCAAATGAAATGATCCTTCGATACAATAAAAATATATTAGGCTTTTAAAACATCCATAATTGGATTGGTTTAAATTCATGCCAAAACTAGTTTAGAGAGGTCCTAATTGTCAAAGTTGTAGTCGCGTGTTATCCAGAAGGAGAATCTTTGCCAATACTTATTCGTAAGGAGAATGCAATAAAAACTAGATAAACAAGATTCTACTTGGAAAACTCAGTAAAAGCTGAGAAAAACCACGACCTTGAGAAGGATTTTGATGTAAAATCTAGTATATTGCTAGTTATTACAAATTTTAGAGTGATAGTAGGGTTAAGAAGTAATGATGGTAAAGTTGTGGATTGTGGGGTGGTGAATAATTTATTTTTTGCCTATATTTATAGTAGATACAAATAATTTTAATGTAAAATCCAGTATATTGCTAGTTATTACAAATTTTGGAGTGATAGTAGGGTTAAGAAGTAATGATGGTAAAGTTGCGGATTGCGGGGTGGTGAATAATCTATTTTTTGCTTGTATATATAGTAGATACATGCAGTTTACAAAAAGAAAGAAATAGTCTTCTATTTCGGGGGGAGGGGGCGAACTTCGTGGATCTCTAACAGCTCTTTCTTGACCAAGTTCAACGGCTACATTTAGTAGGTTGAGGACTTAGGGTATCTTCTCGAATGCTATCTGTTTTCGATTATGTATGGCTGCTTTGACTACACTGTGCTGGCTTAATTTTACCGAATATGGGGAATATACTACTACAATCATCCCATTCTCGACATAACTACTTGCTGTTGTGTCGAGAAGAAATTGGAAGCTGAAGAGGTTTACCGAATATCTTGCGAATCGTCTGTTTGTCATCTTCGAGGTCAAGGTAGATTATATTTGGTCTTATCGTTCCTGAGGAGCAATTAATGCGGTACAATGAACCTGGCATATTGAAGTTGGGTATAAATAAATGGTATAAGGAGGGTGTTATGGTGGTGGTTCAAAGGATGCCGCCCCAATGTGGCATAATATGTCGCCGGAGGATGAAGATGGGGAGGAATTTGAGGTAAAGTTCTTTCCTAAACTAGGCCTTTTGAATATTTCCTTTGATCATGTCACGGTGTAGAGGGTGGGGGAAGGTATTGTCAGAGAATGTTTGTATCTATTGGAACCATTTGGGTTACGATGCGGTGCTGAAAGTATTGGATTGTGTCACTTTGGGGGAGAAGGGATAATTGTTCGTGTTGAAGATGAATATTTTAAGGTTGGATGGGCGTCCAGGGATCTTGCCGAACATAGGAGGCTTCTTGCAATTTTCTGTTGCCGTTTGCTGAGGCAGCTCTTAGAAGTTCAGTGACTTGAGATTCATTGCGTTTCTTAGGATATCTTTTCTTCGGTGTTAGAGATAATGCCAGATTCTGGTAAAAAGATATTATAATGTCAGATCCTGGTGAAAAGAAGCATAGAGTAATTAGTACGTCATGTCGAATGTAAAGATAGCAGTGGATTGGATGTAATATAATCGAGGGATAATTTGTATCGAACGTAATATGTAACAGTTGATTTAATAAATAAACGTTATTGTCTTCGACTTCTTCGTGCGCCATTTTGTGTTTGTCGATTATGCATTGTTAATTGTTGTCGATGTAAAATGTGAGTAAGGTGATTTTTGGACTGTTCAAACCACTTGAAGTAGAATGGATTGACTGGGTCCAGGAATGGTTTTCAAGGTTGATTGATTTGACTGTGGGAAATGTATAGTTCGGAGGTGAATTAAATTTTGGTCGTTGACTTTGACTGTGGGGGACTATAAGTATTCCCTGTTGTTTGAATAAAATTCATTTTGGTTTGAAGAAATGGTAAAGACAAGATCGCAGGTGCGCAATGAGGTATATAGTCGCGTGCAAGCGAAGTATTGAGAAATATATGGTAAGTATATCAGACTCTTGCGGAATGTCGATGTTTACTTGAAGGATCATGTGGAACCTGATTATGATGGTATGAGCGAGGCAGAGGCCAAGGACGCCGCAGAGGATTTTATCTTTCATTGCCAATTGCAATATTGGACTCCTCCTGACCGTGTTAGTTATATGTGGACTCGCGTGAAGAGGTTGGTGAAGAGATAAGATGATGCTGCAGCTAGGGGTTTGTAATGCGATAATTTTGGAAAAATATATGTATTGGTCGAATTGCTGCTAATATGAAAATGAAAATTGAATTTGATGTAATAAGATATTATCGATGTTTTGTTGTGTTTTTTTTTTGTTTCTTGTCAAATGAACTTTGGGTTGGAAAATGTTAAAATGTAAGAATGACTTAGTAATGTAATTGTATGTCGATTAAAATTTGAATTGGGGATTTTGATGAATGTGTACCAAAAATATAGGGGTGTGTAGATTAAATAAAAATAGGGGGGAGGAGATGAGGGTAATCAATTATGGCCAGGTGTGCTCCTTTGGGTAAAATTTGGGAGTATAAAGAAAATGATGTGTAATATCTTTGCGATAAAATTGGGTGTGCATTGTTGAGTGCGAACATTTCAGACGAAATTCATCGAGATATGGAAGGGTTGGAAGAAGAATGTAGGGGTTTGTTGATGTTGAGAAGGCGAAGGGTCAAGGACATTGAGAAATGATGTGCGTGGTGTTACGTTTGAGTAGTAGAATGGTCGCGAAGCAGTGTGATGAACAGTCACATGGAGTCTATAAATTACTCGGGTGTAGGCGACTGTTCATATTTTACAAACTCGAAAGAAAATTTGTCCAGTGCGAATTCACTATTCTCGTCACTTGGATCATTGTCAATAATTGGGAAGGAGGAGATTGTCGTGTTGATCAAAAGAAGAAAGTGTGTTAAAGAGAGGGATACAGAGGCAGCGAGGATACAAGGTTAGTATCTGTTATGATCTAATTTGTATTTTTCTTGGTTGTTGTATTATGGTAGATGTAGACATATATAGGGTAATTTAGAAGGAAGTTGCATATTGTGAGTAGGATTTGTTTTAGATAAAATAGGGTTAGGGTTTGTGACAGAGGTTGGTTAATGACTGTGAACGGTATGTTTTGGAGGGTAATGGTGTTACAGTGGTTAATAAAGGGGATTGTAGGGGATGGCGGGGCGTAATTGATGGAGAGAGGTGGATAGAGAGCGGTTTATTTCGCGGTAAAGATGGCGTGGGTGTAGGGGATTAGTTGGGTTCACGGCGAGGGTGTAGGGATTTCATGTTAAAGTAGGTTAGATATGGTTGGAATTTTCGCCGTTAAAGGCGATATCCATTTTTTGAACGAGAGTGGTTTTGGCGGGAAACGGTTCATGTTTCTTCGAGATCTCTTGCGATTCCTGAAAGTGGAGAAACTGATATTAAATAAATGCTCGATGTTTATAATTATAATAAATAAAAATTTATTGAGAACTAAACGTAGTACAGTAATCGATTTATATGACTAGGAAAAGTCATATAAGTGTATAGAGAACTTCATGTAGTAAATCGAACTGTAATAATAATTGTAGCAAACAGTAAATTGAGAATGATGTGTTGAATAGTAATCTCGACAACTATATGAAGATGAATATATGAACTTATAAACATATATATGTATTAAATATGATAGATACTAACTGTGGAAAAAATATAGAATATGATTTATAGGTTTCTTAAAATGGCTGAACCAATTGAAAATGATGAGAAAGATATATACGACAACCTTGAAGATGTAGTGCCCCTGATGATTGATTTAAGGACTTGTGTACAATAGTTGGGAGGTTAATATAGGATAGGGTCGAGTACTACAGACATAACTAGCATGAAACAGTTTAGGGTTCTACCTAGGGTTGTTGAACTATCTGATTAAGAGGTTACTGAGGCGGATGTGGATCACGAGCCCCAAGCTAATGATCAAGAAGGTAGTGGGGCTGGGGAAGAATATGTAGAGGAGGGTGAGGAAGCATGTTATTTAGAGGGTCCAGAGACCAAAGAAATAGTAAGTTTTAAGAGGAAGTACGGTATTCCTGGGGATATAAGGTTAAATGAGTATTAGTATAAAATGATTAACTAGGAAATACCATTGAATGAGATTCTGGTACATCGAGAACAAATTAAGAAGGGGTTGAAACTTCCCCTTATAGCTGACCAAAAAAAGTTATTAAACTTTTTTGATGTGGCACCTGGCCAGTTCAATCAGAATGTATTTGATTTGTTTAGGGTATATGGGGCAATAAATGGTCGACTTAAGGCCAGGGGGGAGGAGTTGATAATAGTCGGTGAGTTATGTGTATACTACATGCTCAAGACGAACCCTCAGAAAGTAGGCTATCGGTACTTGGCGAGGCTTTTGATGAGGCCAATGTTCTATGATATGGTATCAATAGGAGAGCGATACAGTGATGAGCATTTACTTGTCTCAGAGAACTACGAATTTGACAACAAGGACCCTGGGGAACCCTTAAAGAGAAATATTTTTTACTTAGGTTTGTGGTTAGGTAATTTTAATTGTCGATGTTTGAAGTATTGAATGTGATGTTAATTGTTTCTAACTGTCCTTGTGTGTTTGTAGCTTTGAAAGAGGCCGACAGGGATTCGAAAGTGAAGGAAGAGTTGTATAGGATCAGGAAAAATTTCTTTGGTAGGATCGATAATCTGGTCATCGATCAAGATCGTGTGGGCACCTTATTTCAAGAGGTCGGTTTAAAGAGGTTGAGGGCTAAAGGTGCTGAAGTATCTGTTATCGACGGAAAGATATCGGCAAAGAATAAGAGGGCTGCAGAGGCTAGCTTGCCACTGAAAAATCCTTCCTTGGCCGGGTATAATACCGATACAGAGATAGATGCCATGTTTGGAGAATTTCTGGGAAAGAACAAGAAGAAAAGGGTGGCGAGCTTTGTTGTTCCCCCACTGCTTCCTCACAAGAGGACTACTCGACAGTCAACAATGGAGGAGGTGGCTGGTACTGTCAAGCCAGTTACTGTGGTGGATGAGCGTCTTCCACGGGGTGCAGGGAGTGTGCTTATGAAGAAGAGAGGTAGTGGTGAGACTTCAAAGACAAAATACGTCGAAGAGTCTGAGGCTGAAGTTTAGAAGACCATGGACTCGTATACGTCTGGAACGGACGAGCTGAAGATGGAGCTGGAGGATTGTTTGGTCGGCATTTAGAGTTTGAATACATTTCTCAGCGAGGGTCAACGTAACATGTCAAAGGTGAGAAATTTTAATGCTTTGCTCCATTTGAGAAAATTGGTAGGCCATTTGAATACTCAATATATGACTTTGTTGCAGATCAAGAAGTTGGTGATTGTCGCCATAAACTGTATTGTTGGCATTGGTGATCTGGCAAATCAGCTTGTGGCGTATAAAAATATAGAGAAAGATTTGATCGAGGAGAAGAAAGGGTTGAATGCAACGTTGAATACTTACAAGTTTGAGGCCAAAAAGACGAGAGATGCCACGCTTCGCGAAGCGAAGAAAGTGTCGGAGAAAGAAAAAATGGAGGCTTTGGTGCTGCAGAAAGCAAACTTCGAAAAGGATGTAAGGGAGCAAGTTGCCAATGCACGAAAGGCAATATAGTTAGAGCAGGGCAGGCTTCTCGACAAGGTTAGGGCTTAGATGAATGCAAAGAAGTTTGAGAAGTGAGGGCGCATTTTACTGGGCAGTACAAGGAGTTGGAGGTTAGGAAAAATTTCATCAAGGGGTTGGTGAAATCTGGTTGGGTTGTTTTTGTGGATTCAAGTTTTGAAGAGGAAGTGTCCGAGACTCCCGCAGTTTGCGGTGGGACGGAAGTCATTGATGATGTGATGATGGAAGATGATACTTCGCGCCCTGTGGAGTTAGTAGATGTGCAGGTACTTGAAGGTTCTCTGAATGTGAATGAAGTAAAATCTCCCCCTGTAGTGTAAAACATTTGTGTAAGCAGTACTATATGTCTGGAAGGATGTAAACATGGTCGTTGAGACCAAGACATTTTAATCTTTTGTGGAATGATGTGATTTTTATCGAATTGAAAAGTTTTTGATATTTAGAAATATGTGTTAAGTAATGATTGTTGAAAAGAGTGATTGTGTATAGTATAAATGTAGGTGGTAGCAGATTTGGAATGATAGCGAAGTTAAGTATCCTGTCTAGTGGACAATGCTCGTACAGATGGAATGAACGTCTAATTGCGTACTTAGAAAGTATGGATCGAGATCAATTCATAATAGAAAAGATGATTGATTATCTGATGCATACTTGCTAAGTATGGATCGAGATCAATTCAAAATAGTTAAGATGATGGATTGTCTGATACATGCTTGTTAAGTATGGATCGAGATCAACTCAAAACAGTAAAGATGATTTATTGTCTGATGCATACTTGTTAAGTATGGATCGAGATCAATTCAAAGTAGTAAAGATGACTGATTGTCTGATGCATACTTCTGAAGTATGGATCAAGATTAATCCGAAATAGTAAAGATGATTGATTGTCTAATACAGACTTGATAAGTCAGGATCGAGATCAAATGAAAAGTAAAGAGTAAATTAAAAGTAAAGATTGTTAATTTGAATCGATATAATCGTTTTAGTGGTTATCTGTAAAGCAGTTTGAGTTGGGCAGTATTCTACGGGTATTCGAGCTTGATTTCGTCTTTAGTCATCAGCCAGTAAGTTCTACTATTTGGTTGATCGCTGACAATCTATAGCCCCTCCCAATTTTTTTATAACTTTCCTGAATTCTTAGGTCGAGTGTGATCTTGAATTCGTCGAAGGACTAGTTCTCCAATACTAAATTTCCTCTTGTGAACTTTTTTGTTGTAAGCTTTCTTTAATGTGTCATAGTATCGTCCCAGGTTTGCAATGGCTTTGTCTCCGATCTCTTTGATCCAGTTGAGGTTGCAGAGGAGACCGAGTTCATTATCTTCATCTTGGATCTTCCTTCGGGTACTTGGTAGATCGAGGTCTGAAGGTATGACTACTTCAGTACCAAAAGCCATCATGAATGGTTTGCAACTTATAGAAACTCAAGGAGTGGTTCGGTAGGCCCAGAGAACATTGAGTAGTTTATCGACCCATCTTCCTATTTGTCATCGAGACGCTTGCGTAAACCTGATTTGATGCTTTTGTTAATGGCTTTGGCTTGTCCGTTGCCTTAAGGATAGTATGGTGTGGATGCTGATAGCTGGATTTTATATTTATGGGGGAAAGCAAGTACTTTGGTGCTGATAAATTGCTTGCCGTTATTGAAGCATATCATTTGCGGGTAGCCAAACCTGGTGATTATGTTCTCCCAAAGGAACTTGATGACCTCATTCTCATCGGTATGACATAGGGGAACTGCTTCAACCCATTTTGTGAAGTAATCAGTGGCGACTGGGATGAATTTTCAGTTTCCCAATGCTGGATGGAAAGGTCCAATAATGTTGATTCCCCTGGGTTTGAATGGCCAGAGGACATTGCTAATATGCAATTCGAGGGCTAGACTTTTGATGTCTTGAGGGTGGATTTGACATTTGCAGCATTTACGCACAAATTTTTCGTAGTCTTGTCTCATTTTTGGCCAGTATAGGCCTTGCGTGAATGTGCACTGGGCTAATGATCTTCGTGAAATGTGTGCGCCACAAATACCTTCGTGAAATTCTCTGATTTTGATCTGAGCTTGTTTGTTAGAATGCATTCGATAATTGGTCATCCTCCGGTGATACGGTATAAGACTTTTCCTTGAATTGTGAATCTTGGGAATTTGGCCAAAAGTGAATGGGCTTTCTCTTTATTATCTGGGAGAATGTTAGAGTTAAGGTAGGCATAAAATGGTTTTCTCCAGTCTACAGGGTCATCGTCTTCAGTAATGGTAATTTGGAGTGTTGACAGTATATCGAGACTAAAATGCTCGATGATTTTGATTTCTAAAGATTTTTTTTCACTGTCTCCCAGCATGGCAACGATATAAGCTAAGGCGTCGGCATGCCGATTTTCTTGTCGAGGTAGGTAAGAAATTGTTGCGTGATAGAAAATTTTCATCTTTTCCTCGACCAGAGCTGCATAATCAACCATTTTTCCCATTGTGTGGAATGTCTTGTTGTAATGATTTGCCACGAGTAAAGAATCGACGTAAACTGCCAATTCTTCCATTATGAGTGCGAGTGCAAGATTGAGACTCTGTAAGATTCCTTCATATTTAGTCTCATTATTAGTGGCATAGAAGCTTAGTTTGATAGCTTTCTCGATGCGATGGTTGGAGGGCGTAACGAGGACGATGCCAATCCTTAATCCTTGTGGTCCAGCTGATCCATCTGTAAAAAATCGCCATCCCAAGCTTTTAAACCATGCATCCGATTATGCTACTGAGTCATCTGCAAAGATTTCTTTGAGCTCTTCCCAATCGGAGTCTTCGACCAGAAAGTTTGCCAAAAAGTTAGCGATTGCTTATCATTTGACTGATGTCTGGGCTTCGAAGGAGATGTCGTATTCGCCAAAGAAAATAGACCATTGTTGGATTCTTCAAGATTTTTCTTTTTTAGAGAGTACCAGTTTGAGGGGATACTTGGTGATGATTTTGATGGGATGAACTTGAAAGTAAGGACGAAGCTTTTGAGAACTGTAGACCAAGGCGACTAGCTATTTTTCTGTCGTTGTGTATCTTTTTTCAGCAAGCATGAGTATTTTCCTGATGAAGTAGATCAGTTTTTCAACTCCTCTATCTTCTCAAATAAGGACAAAACTAATTGAGTCCTTAGTTGTGGATAAGTACATTGTCAGTGTTTCGTCATCAACTGAAGACTCATTATAGGAGGACACCCCAAATATCGTTTAAGATCTTGGAGGGCCAACTCACAGTTAGAAGTCCAAATGATCTCCTTGTGTTATTTTTTGATAGATGAGTGGGATTGCCACAGAGAAGGAGGTAATGAAGTTTGTATCGATTAGATGATTTTTAGATGAATATGTGAAGAGTGGTTATTTTGCCTACAAATTTTTAGAAATCTTTTTTTGTTCGCGGAGATGGCATCGTGAAGTTCCCTTTGATTTGCAAAGGATCGATTTCGATTCCTCTTTTGCTGACCAGGTGTCCCAAGAATTTACCAGATGCGACTCCAAAATGGTATTTTTCTGTGTTTATTTTTATATGGTATTTGCGAAGGATATCGAAGACTATTTAATGGTTGCTAGAGTGATCTTCGCATTTCAAGCTTTTACAGATCATATTGTCAATGTAGACGTCCATGATTGTTCTGAGGCGATCTTTGAGTATTTTAGTCATAAGCCTTTGGTAAGTAGCTCCTGCATTCTTTAACCCAAAAGACATTATTGTGTAATAGTAGAGACCTCTTTCGGTAATGAAGGTTGTTTTTTCTTGATCGTCTTCGGTAAGTGGAACTTGATTGTAGCCGGAGGCCGCATCCATCATTGAAAAAAGTTCATGCTCTGCGATGGAGTCGAGAAGTTGTGAAATTAGTGGTAGTGGGAAACTACCATTAGGTGTAAACTTGTTGGGCTCTGTGAAGTCAACGCAAACCCTAATTTTTCCATTTTTCTTTGGTACTGCGACGATGTTAGAAACCCACTTAGGATACTTAGCTTCTCGAATAAATCCTACCCGAATGAGTTTATTGATTTCTTCGTTTACTGTATCGCAGAGGCAGGGAGCTAGGTTTTGTCATTTTTGAATGATAGTTCTGCTATCTGGAAGGTGGTTAATCGATGACACGCGACTGATGGATCGATGCCAGGCATTTCTGGGAAAATCCAGGCAAAGATGTCGACGCTTTTCTTAAGCAGCTGGATCATTGCTTCTTTTTCATTGGTGGATAATTTGGAACAAATTTAGGTGTGACGACCTGGACAATCGAGTTCAATAGATTCGACTATCTTGGTGTCATCCTGCTCGAATGTAGGGGTTGCTTCTTGCTATAGTTGCTATGCCTTGAGAAGTTTTGCTGTATGAGAATTGGTTGTGGTGTTTTCACACATACGTGTGACTGCTTGGCTACCTTTGATTTCGTAGATACCGTGATCCGTTGGAAATTGCAATGCTAGATGATAGGTAGAAGGTACTGCTTTGATTAAATGCAACCAACTATATCCCAAAATACCCAAATATTTGGATTCTGTATCGATGACAAAGAATTTTACGAATGTTGTTTCTGATCCTACTTGAACTGGCAGAGTGATTTCTCCTGTGGCTGATTCTTTTGTACTGCTGAAGCTGGTGATTGTTGTTGTGGAAGCTTTTACAGAGTCTATGGGGCCAAGGACCTCAATCGCTCTTCAGAACAAAATGTTCGTTGTGCTTCCTGTATTGACGTGAAGCGTATGTAGGTAGTCTTGGCTAACTTTGTGCATAATGACTAGAGAGTCATCATAAGGGTACTTCACATGGTTGCTGTCACAGTTCTCAAAGGTAATAGGGTAAGGACGCTTCGATGTGCTTGAGCTTGGGAGAAGTTCTATTGATTTTCCTGGGGATGTCATTTTACAATAAGATGTAATCCGATCGTCTTGTTTTCTTTTATTCCTTTTTTTAATTTCAATCATATACAGGTGTCGAGCTTGCCCCTGGACTTGATTTTGTTCAGCGTCTCTATTTTTTGCCTCATCTTCGAGAAATTTTTGGATGTCGATGACATAATTGCGAAGCCTTCCAGCTAATAGGATACGATGAAAGATTCGTATGAGAGAGTAGCAGTTGTCAGTTTTGTGGCTAAGCACATTGTGATACTAACATAAAGGTTTGGTGGGGACATCCGGAATGGTTTGTGGTGCGCGACAATACTCATCTACCTTTATCGTTGGCAAGATAGTGGAGAGAGTTGTTATCATTGGTGGTTGAACCGGGACTGGTCTGCCGGGTCTACCGTCCCTTCTTCTACTGTTGTTAGTGTTTCTACTGCATTACTTGGGTACTTCAGTAGTTATCGATCTCTGGGGTGGGGTTAAAATTGCTTCTCGAGAATGGATGGCAGATGAGCTCTTTATTTTATCTTTCTATGACTGCTCTAATTCGATGTAATTATTAACTACATCAATCATTTATATAACTGTCATTGGCTTGTACAGAGTAAGCTCTTCTCGAACTTTAGAGTCGATATGCAGGGTGGAGGTGAATGCTGGAACGACGATCTTAGGGTATGAGTTTCCATTTTTCCTTATTTCCTGTAAGAAACGTTTGTAAAAACTCGTCAATGACTCTTTGACACCCTGCTCAAAGAAGAAGAATGAATCAACAGTGATCTCCTGCTCTTTAGCATGAACATAATTGGGTTCGAAAAGACGTTGCAACTGGCTGAACGTGGTGATGAAGGCTTCTTGGATGGTATGGAACCACCGGAGCGGTTCTTCCTTTAGGCTCATGTTGAATTGCCTACACAGTATGTGGTCGAGTTTGGAATATAACCCAATTGTGGCTTTGAAGTGTCGGACATGGGTAAGCGGGTCAGTCAGACCTGCATATTGAATAAACTTTGACATATGAAAATTTTCTGGGATGGGCATAACTTTGAGATGAGGGGAGATGGGGTTTGTCTCGATTCTGCCAAGCGTAGATTTTTGGCCTGGGATGTCAAAGCTTATGGCCTAGATCCTGTTATTGAGGTCGTCCAAGGTGACGAACTATTGTGGGGGAAATGGTAAGGTTGTGACCTGAGGAACAAAATCTTTCTGCCCTTCTGGTCCCAATCAATCCCTGATTGGTCTTCTTTCGGGCGGGAGAATCTGATGACGCGTGTGTCGACTTCCTTGAGTTGTCGACGCGGAGGATGTTAAACCAAAATGTTGAGAAGCCTTGTTTGGATTTTTGGATCTGGATCGAGAAATTTGTAACTTGTCTTCTCTTGGTTGATCATCGCATTGAATTGCACTTGATCTATGTTCGTTTAGGGCGAGTAGAGGGGACGTCTGGTGGCCAGTGAGCCGATCTTGTATTCTCCTTAGTCTTTCTATTTATTTTTGATGTGTTTGACTCTGTTGATTTATGGCTTTCCGTAGTTCGTCCCTCTCCGTTTGAAGAGCTTGAGCGTGGACACGCTGATCTACCAGTCTTTGGGTTTTTTCTACAACCATTTGTTTCTGAAGCTCGAGTACCGCACCGTGCAGGTCGACCTCTCCATTTATGGGATTAATTTTATGGTCTCTTACGGTGCTGGAATGGCTTCTCATGCTCATGTTTTTCATCAGATGGTTTTTAAATCAGTGGTAGCAAAGAAAAGTGTGGTATTTCCCACAGACGGCACCAATTATAGTGGCGAGTTATTCGGAAGGAGAATCTTCGCCAATACTTATTCTTAAGGAGAATGCAATAAAAACTAGATAAACAAGATTTTACGTGGAAAACTCAGTAAAAGCTGAGAAAAACTACGACCTCGAGGAGAATTTTAATGTAAAATCCAGTATATTGCCAGTTATTACAAATTTTGGAGTGATAGTAGGGTTAAGAAGTAATGATGGTAAAGTTGCGGATTGCAGGGTGGTGAATAATCTATTTTTTGCTTGTATATATAGTAGATACATGCAGTTTACAAAAAGAAAGAAATAGTCTCCTATTCCGGGGGGAGAGGGCGAACTTCGTGGATCTCTAACAGCTCTTTCTTGACCAAGTTCAACGGCTACTTTTAATAGGTCGAGGACTTGGGATATCTTCTCGAATGCTATATGTTTTTGATTATGTATGACTGCTTCGACTACACTGTGCTGGCTTAATCTTGCCGAATATGGGGATATGTTACCACAAGAGTCTATCCCGGAGTTCATCCACGTTAGAGACTGATTGGTGGATCAACTACAGTAAGATTTGGCACTATCAGTCAGCATGTAAATTTCACGTCAGGTAAGTATGACTTAAGAAGGACCTTGGTATTGTAATGGCGTGTTTTCTGGAAGGATAATCTTCGTCAATACTTTTAGTAAAGAAGGTGCAATAATAGCCTAAACAAGCAAGATTTTAGGTGGAAAACTCAGCAAAGGCTGAGAAAAACCACGACCTCGAGGAGGGTTTTGATGTAAAATCCAATATTCTGCAAGTCATTACAAGTTTTTGAGTGACTGTAGGTTAAGGAAATAAAAGTAGTAGGGTTCTAGATTTGAATAATCTATTTTCTTGTATTTATAGTAGATACATGCAGTTTACAAAAAGAAAGAAATAGTCTTCCATTTCGGGGGGAGTGGGCAAACTTTGCGGATCTCTAACAACTTTTTCTTGACCAGACACAACAGCTACTTTTGGTAGATTGAGGACTTATGGTATCTTCTCGAATGCTGACTGTCTTCGACTATGCTATGTCGGCTTATCCTTGCCGAATTTGAGAAATATGCTACTACAATCTCCCCATTATCGACAGAAGTCTTGTGGTTTTGTCGAGAAGAAGTTGGAATTTGAAAAGGTTGTTGATGTCTTTGAAAGTCTTCATGTTGTCATTTCTGAGGTCAAAGTGAAGTGAACCTAGTCATGTCTTTCCCGAAGAGCAATTAATGAGGGACATTGGACCTGGAAAATTCAACTGGGGTACAAATAGATGGGTTAAAAAGGGTTTGGTGGTGGATTGTAAGGATGCCGCCCCAAGTGTGGCGTAGCGAGTTACCGGAGGTGAGGAAGGATCATTACAAGGGGTTAGCCAAGTTTGGTGGTGTTGTCTTCGAGGATACAGATCCAGATAACGATATTCCGGAGACTCTCGAAGTTCTTAGTAGGACGGAAGTCGTCGATGATGTGGTGATGATTGAAGCTTATGGGATGCGTCCTGAGGAATTATTATAAGTGCTTGCTCCTGAGGGGTTAACGAAGGTTGATGATGTCGTGTCTTCTCCTGTAGTGTAAATATATTTATGTAAACATTATTTTCTTTGAAAGAGAGATGCAAAAGTGATCAATGGGACCTAAACAATTTTAATTATGCGATGTTTTGAATGATAAATTTTTGTTTTCGAAGATTTTTTTTTTAAAATTTATGATGCATATATGTTGTAAATCATACTAAGTGTTAAATTCGACAAGAATGATATTTGCTGAATGTGATTGTAACTCATAGCAGATAAGTAAGGAACGTCTGTTAGCGTGATAAGCAAACAATGACCATGAAATGGCAAGTAATGTGAAGGATTACCAGATGTGTATCCTCAGTGGGATATCTGGATTTAGATTCGAAAAGAACAAAATATTTATATTTTGTTTGATAAGTAGGGAATGCGAAGTAGAGTATCTTGCGATTGGATAATGTTCGCATAAAATAGAATGATAGTCTGGATGCATACTTATAAGTATTGTGTGAGACTAAGTAAAGATAGTAAAGATGTTTGATTGCTGGATGCATACTTATCAAGTATGGATCGAGATCAAGTGAAGATAGTAAAGATGATTGTTATTGGTGCATACTTATCAAGTCTGAACCGAGAACAAGTAAAGATAGTAAAGATGTTTGATTGCTGGATGCATACTTATCAAGTATGGATCGAGATCAAGAGAAGATAGTAAAGATGATTATTGTCTGGTGTATACTTATCAAGTATGGATCAAGAACAAGTAAAGGTAGAAAAGATGTAAGTGACAACAATAAAGATTATTTCATTGGAATCGATGATAATTGTTACAGTTGTTATCTGTAAAAAAAATTAGTTGAGCTGTGTTCCAGGGATATTCAAGTTGGATTTCGTCTTCTGTCATTAGCCAGTAAGTCCCGCTATCTGTTTTGCAGCTGACAATGTAGGGCCCTTCCCAATTTTTAGATAATTTGTCAGAATTCTTAGGTCGAATACTATCTTGGATTCGTCGAAGGACAAGGTTGCCAATACCAAACTTTCTTATTCAAACTTTTTTGTTGTAAGCTTTATTCAACGTGTCATGGTATCGTCCCAAGTTTGTGATGGCTTTGTCACGGGTTTTTTCTATCCAGTTGAGGTTGCAGAGGAGACCCAACTTGTTCTCTTCATCTAAAATTTTTCTTTGGGCACTTGGTAGATTGATGTCTAAGGGTATGACCGCTTCAGCACTGAAGGCCATCATAAATGGAGTATAGCCAGTGGATGTTCGAGGAGTTGTCCGGTATGCCCATAGAATACTGAGTAGTTCGTTGACCCATCTGCCTTTCTTTTCGCTAAGGCACTTGCGTAGACCTGATTTGGTGCTCTTGTTGATGACTTCAACTTGTCCGTTGCCTTGAGGGTAGTATGGTGTAGAAGTTAATAGTTGAATTTTAAACTTGTGGAGGAAAGCAAGGACTTTATTAGCTAATGAATTGCTTATCGCTGTCAGATCGTATCATTTGTGGGCAGCCAAATCTAGTGATTATATGCTCTCAAAGAAACTTGATGACTTCATTTTCATCGGTATGACATAGAGGAACTGCTTCGACCCATTATGTGAAGTAGTCAGTGGCTACAAGGACGAACCTTTGGTTTCTCGATACTGGATTGAAATGTCCAATGATGTCAATTCCCCATAGTTTGAATGGCCAGAGAACATTGCTAATGTACAAGTCAAGTACTGGACTTTTGATGTCTTGAGCGTGGATTTGACATTTGTAGCATTTTCATACAAAATATTCTTAGTCCTGTCCCATCCAGGGACAGTATATTCCTTGTGTGAATGGCCGGTGGGCTAATGATCTTCCCGAAACGTGAGCTCCACAGATACCTTCGTGAAGTTACTTGATTAGCTTGAGCTTGGTTTTGAGAGATGCATTCAATCAAGGGTCCTCATGTGATACGATATAGGACGTTATCTTGAATTGTGAATCTGGGGTATTTGGCCAAAAGTGAACGGGCTTCTTCTTTGTTACTCGGGAGGATGTTGGAGTTGAGGTATGCATAGAATGGTCTTCTCTAGTCGTCAGGGTCTTCATCTTTGGTAATAGTGATATGCATTGTTGAATGTATATCAAAGCTTGAATGCTCGATGATTTCGATATCTAAAGATTGTTTTTCAATGTCTCCTAGTATGACAGCAATATAAGCCAATGCATCGACATGGCAATTTTTTTGTCGAGGTAAGTAGGAGATTGATGCTTGTTTGAATTTGTTCATTTTTTCTTCGACAAGGGCTGCATAATCGACCATTTTTCCTGTTGTGCATAACGTTTTAATGTAATGATTGGTCACGAGTAAAGAATCGACGTAAACTACTATTTCTTATGCAGCAAGTGTGAGTGCGAGATCGAGTCCATGGAGAATACCTACATATTCATTCTCATTGTTTGTGGCATATAAGTTTAGTTTAATAGCTTTCTCAATGCGATGATTGGAAGGTGTAACGAGGACGATGCCAATTCCTGATTCTCGTGGTCCAGCTGATCCGTCTGTAAAAAGTTATCATCCGGTACTTCGCGACCATGCATCTGGTTCGTCAATTGAGTCATTTGTGAAGATTTCTTTGAGTTCTTCCCAAAAAGGGTCTCCGACTGCCAAGAAATCAACAACTGCTTATCCCTTGACAGATATTTGGGGTCTGAAGGAGATGTCATATTCACCAAGGAAAACAGACCATTGTTAAATTTTTCGAGATTTTTCTTTTTTGGAGAGTACCAGTTTGAGGGGATATTTAGTAATGATTTTGATGGGATGAACTTGAAAGTATGGACAAAGTTTATGAAAGCTGTAGACCAAGGTGAGTAGTTGTTTTTCTGTCGTTGTGTATCTTTTTCCAACAGGCATGAGGGTCTTGCCGATGAAGTAGATTGGTTTTTCTACTCCTTCGTCTTCTCGAATAAGGACAAAACTAATGGAATCTTCAGTTGTGGATAAGTACATCGTAAGTGTTTCGCCATCAACTGGAGTACTCATTATAGGAGGACGCCCCAAGTATTGTTAAAGACCTTGGAAGGCTAACTCACAGTCAGGATTCCAAATGGTATCTTTGTGTTATTTCTTTGAAACTGTAGTGGGATTTCTACGAAGAAGGAAGTAAAGAAGTTTGGATCGATCAGATGACTTGGAGATGAATCTGTGAGGAACGGCGATTTTACCTACAAATTTTTGGACATCTTTCTTTGTTCACGGAGATCGCATTGCGATGAGTGCCTTGATTTGTGCATAATCGATTTTGATTCCTCTTTTGCTGACCAGGTATCCTAGAAATTTTCCAGATGGGCACCGAATTGGCATTTCTCTAGGTTTAGTTTCATCTGGTATTTACGAAGGATATTGAAAATGGTTTGAAGGTTGCTGGAATGATCTTTGCGCTTCAGGCTTTTGTAGATCATATCATCGATGTAGGCTTCCATGATTTTGCCTAGATGATCTTTGAACATTTTAGTGATAAGCCGTTGGTAAGTAGCTTTTGCATTATTTAACCCGAAAGGCATCACTGTGTAACAGCAGAGATCTCTTTCGGTAATGAAGGTTATTTTTTCATGATCATCTTCGGTGAGTGGAACTTGATTGTAATTGGAGGCTATATACATCATGGAAAGAAGTTTGTGTCCTGCGATAGAGTCGAGGAGTTGTGGGATCAGTGGTAACGGAAAACTGTCCTTCGGTATGAATTTATTTGGTTATGTGAAGTCAACACAAACCCTGATCTTCCCATTTTTCTTTGGGACTGCCACAATGTTAGAAACCCACTTTGGATATTTGGCTTCTCGAATAAATCCTACATGAAGGAGTTTATCAATTTTTTCGTTCACGGCTTCACGGAGGCGGGGAGGTAAGTTCTGACGTTTCTGTATGACTGCTTTGTTGTCTAGAAGGAGGTTCAGTATGTGGCATGCGATTGATGTATCAATGCCAGACATTTCTTAGAAAATCTAGGCAAAGATGTCAATGCTTTTCTAAAGTAGCCGGATCATGTCTTCTTTTTGTCTGTTGACAACTTGGAGCCGATGAATGTGTGACGCCTGGGTCCATTGAGTTCAATGGATTCAACCAATTTTGTGTCATGCTGCTCGAATGTGGGGGGTATTGTCTACTATAGTTGCTATGCTTTGAGAAGTTTTGCTGTGTGAGAGTTGGTGGTGGTATTCTCGCACATACGTGCAACTGCTTGGCTACCTTTGATTTCGTAGATTCCGTGATCTGTTGGAAATCTTAAAACTAAATGATATGTAGAAGGTACTGTATTGATCGAATGTAACCAACTACGTCCCAAAATTCCCAAATACTTGGACTCAACATCGATGACTAGGAATTTAAGGAATGTGGTTTTTGATCCTGCCTGAACTGGCAAAGTAATTTCTCATGTGGCCGATTCTTTCGAACCGTTAGAGCCGGTAATTGTTGTTGTCGATGCTTTAACGGAATCTTTGAGTTTTAGAACTTCAATTATCCTTCTGAATAAAATATCTGAGGCGCATCCTGTATCGACGAGAAGCGTATGCAGGTAGTCTTGTCCAACTTTGAGCATAATGACTAGAGGGTCATCATGAGGATATTTCACATGGCTGGTGTCACAGTCTTCGAAGGTAATATGGTATGAACGTTTTGACTTGCTCGAGCTGGGAAGAAGTTTCGCTCTTTTATCCGAGGAGGTCATTTTGTAACAAAATGTGATCCGATTGTCTTGTTTCATTTTCTTTCCTTTTTCAATATCGATCATATAAAGGTGGTGAGCTTGCCCCTGACCCTGATTTTGTTCGACGTCTTTGTTCTTTGTCTCGTCCTCTAGGAACTTTTGGATGTCGATAACATAATTACGAAGCCTTCCTACTAAGAGGATGCGATGAAAGATTCAAATGAGAAAGTAACAGTTGTCAGTTTCATGACTATACACATTGTGATATTGGCATAGATGTTTGTTGGGAATGTCGGGAATTGTTTGTGGTGCTCGATAACACTCATATCCCTTTATCGTTGGTAAGATAACAGAGAGAGTCATTGTCATTGGGGGTAGAACTGGGACAGGTCTGTCGGGTCTCCTGATATTGTTGGCGTTTCTACCGCGTTGTTTGGGTGCTTCAGTAGTGGTCAACTTTTGGGGTGGAGAAGAAGTTGTTTCCCGAGAATGGATAGCAGATGAGCTCTTCATTTTATCCTTCTTGGATCGTTTTAGTTCGATGTAGTTATTAACTACATCAATCATTTCTGCCACCGTTCTGGGCTTGTGCAGAGTAAGTTCTTCTCGAACCTTAGAGTCGATGTGTAGGGCTGAGGTGAAGGCTGAAACGACAATTTTAGGATCTGAGTTCCCAATTTTCTGAATTTCCTGTAAGAAACGCTTGTAAAGCTTGCCAAGGTTTCTTTTGCACCCTGCTCGAAGAAGAACAATGAATCCACAGTAATCTTTCTCTCCATAGCGTGAGCATAATTAGACTCGAATAAACGCTGCAACTGGCTGAATGTGGTGATGGAGCCTTCTTGGATTATATGGAACCATCTAAGAGGTTCTTCTTTCAGGCTCATGTTAAATAGCATGTGGTCGAGTTTGGTGTATAATCCCACTGCGGCTTTGAAATATTGTGCATGGGTAAGTAGGTCAGTGAGGCCTGCATATTGAATGAATTTTGGTATGTGGAAATTGTCTGGAATGGGCATGACTTCGAGATGAGGGGAAATGGGATTTGTCTCGATTTTGTCAAGTACAGACCTTCAGCCTGGGATATCAGAGTATATGGCCTGGATCATGTTGTTTAGGTCGTCCAAGGTGACGAACAGTGGAGGAGGAATTGGTAAGGTTGTAACTTGCAGATCAAAATCTCCTTGTCCTTCTGGTCCCAATCGATCCCTGATTGGTCTTCTTTCTGGTGGTGGGGGAGTTTGATGACGCGTACGTCGACTTCCTTGAGTTCTCGATGCTGAGGATGTCAAACCAAAATACCGAGAAGCCTTGTCTGGATTTCTAGATCTGGACCGAGAAGTCCGTAATTCGCCTTCTCTAGGCTGATCATCTCTTTAAGTTACTCTTGACCGATGATCACTTCGGGCTTGTGGTGGCGACGCTTGACGACCAGTAAGTCGATCTTGGGTTCTCCTTAATCTCTCCATCTCCTTCTGATGTGTTTGACTCTGATGGTCCAAGGCTTTCCTTCTTTCGTCTCATTTTACTTGAAGAGCTTAAGAATGAATGCGTTGATCTTCCAATCTTTTGGCTTTTTTTTGATTCCATCTGTTTCTGAAGTTCGATCACTGCGCTGTGCAGATCGACTATTTTTGGTATCGGATTGATCTTATGATCTGTTACTGTGCTGGAATAGTTTCAAAGATTCATATTTGTCATTGGATTCTTTCTGATCAGGGGTGGCAAAGAAAAGTGTGGTATTTCCCACAGACGGCGCCAATTGTAATGACGTATTTTTCGGAAGGATAATCTTCGCCAATACTTTTCGTAAAGAATGTGCAATAATAACCTAAACAAGCAAGATTTTACGTGGAAAACTCATTAAAGGCTGAGAAAAAACACGAGCTCGAGGAGGGTTTTGATGCAAAATCCAATATGGTGCTAGTTATTACAAGGCTTTGAGTGACTGTAGGGTAATGAAGTAAAAAAAAATAGGGTTTCAGATTTGAATAATCTATTATCTGTCTGTATTTATAGTAGATACAGACAGTTTACAAAAGGAAAGAAACAGTCTCCTATTTCGGGGGGAGTAGGCAAACTTCACGGATCTCTAACAGCTCTTTCTTGACCAGACATAACGGCTACTTTTGGTAGATTGAGGACTTGTGATATCTTCTCGAATGCTGACTGTCTTCGCTATGCTATGCCGGCTTATCCTTGCCGAATCTGGGAAATATGCTATTACAGGTATGAGTTTAGAAACTTAAATAAATAAAATATTCAAAATAAGCTGTCCATGTTCGAACCTGATTTCCCCATGTTCGAACATGTTGTTTATGAGATGAAAGGGCTATTAAGTTTGAACATGATCTTTCATGTTCGAACATTTTTTTCCATGTTTGAACATGTTTTGTATGAGTTGAATTTTTAGCTCATGTTCAAACATGACGGGAATTTTGGGAAATTTTTCATAAAAACTCAGTTTTATCTTTTATTTTCCTTACTTCATTTTTGAGGATTTTGAAACTTATACCAATAACAACTTTCAGTGATTAAGAGAGATAACATTAAATCCTAAAACCTGATCTCAAAGATTGCTAATTACTTCACAAATACCCATTTTTATATTTGAGAGGTTGAGGGATTCAAGCTTAGGAGCTTTGGTATGTGATCCGAAGCGAGGCGTACGAGAAGATTGATTGAAGATAGATAACCACGAGATGTGTTTATCAAGTTTGTAAGGAATTAACTTCTTATAATTTTTTAATCATAGTGGATTTTAGTTGTCGAGGCTTCGACAACGACCTCTGAGTTTTTTCTCTAGAGAAAAGTTTCCCACAGAGTTAATATTGTGTGTTGATTATTAGTTATTTTTACTAGATTATTATATGATCAAATTAAATTAGGTTAGGGCTTCGACCTAGAAAATTTAACCTAATTTTCATAATTGATCAATCTCAAGTACCTACAAATTTTAACTTTAATTAGAACATCTCCCACTATCACGGCCCGGCTCGGAGGTGACATCTACGGTGCCCGGAGCACAACAGGATATGAGGTCGTGCGGCGTACATGCACGTGCAGCCGGCATGCACAGGCCTTCTTCACTGGGTGCGACGACGCTAGTGAAATATACTTACGGATACTAGAGCGACATTCAGATAATCCTAGATACTCGTGAGGAGTCGCCGAATATATATTCGGAATAGGCGGCAACGCTTAAGGTTCCCTCAATAATCCCTACAGAGTAATCACTCGTGACTGGGCACGAGATACGAATAGTACACCTGTCCTGGCAGCGGATCAAGGTAGTTTAATATGTCGGGTCCCAGATATATATAAAGGGGCGACAAGCCGGGACTAGCTGGATGGAATAATATAGTCCAATTATAAGGAGCGGTGCATCTCGATTAGCTCGTGAGGCATAGCGGCGCCCTATCTGAAAAAACGGCCCGCATTGCAAGACAATGTCTCCTAGCACTTTCTATGCCAAAGAGAACTCGTGAACATCCCTTGCAGATAGCCCATGAACCGGGGTTCAAGATGACCAAACTATAAAACTTACTTTGTCATGGGGAGGTTTGGACCAACTTCCTCCTTAATATAGCTACTAAGTAATTAGCTAGTTTCCAAAATAAAACATCAAAAGTGGAGACGAAGCGTACTGACACTTCCCCTTAACCAATTTTGTTTTAAACGAAACTTGGTGTATAACCATATTAGGATATATAAAAAAAATATTTAAGGTCATAACTCAAAACGCTCAGGTAGATTTGGTCGGTGTTCGCTGGGGCGTCACACCCACAGTTGTTGGGCCTAGAGGGCTGTAGAGGTCTATCATAATGAAACGATTCCAACTTAGGCCCCGGCATCCATAGTCTTATGATCCTGGGCTGGGTCCTCCTAGCAACGCTCTTTTCCAAAATCAGGCAAGAAATTTTTCTGAGGGCAAAAAAATAATATTAATTGGTGGGCCTTACTTTTATATAGACATATCATTCATGTGCTTAAAATAGGTGGTTGGCTAGAGGTGTCATATTGATACTTGACTCAAAACTTTGGTTTGGGACTATTGACTTGACTTTCAAAACTTTTAGAACAAATCCGAAACACAATGCATGAACCCATAAATCCAACTACCAAACAGAGGATAACCCTGAGCTGTGCATTTACTGCAATGTGACCCCTCCCAACGACATCGTCTTAATCAACTGACGTACAAAATAGTGCTTTGAGTTTGAGCCTTATTTGGCATGCCCTTCAACAGTGTTCTGCCTTAAAAATTTGTCTCGGCGTAGGCCTTGTTTGCTATGTAGTAAATAAATGTCGTTCTACAAACTATTACACTGTTTTATCACCCGATACAAAATTTACACGTAGACTTAAGGTAATGATCTGGAACACGTCAAGCACTAGAAGCTTGATTCCCAAAGTATTTCCTTATTATCAGTTTTGTTTCTTAGGAATTATGGCATTTTGAAGTTCTTGCAGTAATAAGTGCGAGATATTTACCGGAAGAAAGAAGCAATGGTGGAGGCTTTTAGAAAACTTGCTCGGACTTGAAGTCAAAAGCCGACCTCATTCGCCACCATTTTTGTTTGAAGAACCTCTAGATGAAGGTACCATGATAAATGGTTTGGAATTAACGACGACCAGTAGGGGTGACAAGAACACTGGGGTCTCCAGTGTTTGTGGAAGACTTGTCGCCCTCTTCACGCTAAAGTCTTGTTCCAAGTAACACTAATATTCCAAACTTCTCTTAAATACTTCTGATACCCTACCATATTTCTTAGCGGAAAAAAAACTCAACACCCCTTGCAATTTTTACCCTTTCCTTGGATTCTTAGAACGACAACTTTTACCAACAGGGATTGGGTCAGCGGTTAGAGAACGTCTCTATAGAATCAGAGGTCGCAAGCTTATCCTGGCTTAAAATAAAGGGATGAGATAGTCAACATCAAATACCCAGAATTAGAAGTAATTATGAGACTGATGTTCTTGTTTAGGCATATATAAACCCCTTTATAAGAGACTAACTTTACTCAGATAAACAAGAACTCCCATATAATATTTTATCTGATGGCGATATTCAGGTTAGACAATAAGATAACTTTGAAAAATACGAGTGAGATAAGCTGTCTAACATCACAGTGACAGCAACGCAACTGCTTATTTAATGAAGACAGATATCAATAACCATCTCCTCTAGAACAATCAAGAAACAAAACTAAAAAGCTTCATAAACTCTCGAAACTTTGGCAGGTTATATCAGCTTCCAGAAACCGATATAGGTGCACATAACTCGTATATAGATTGCTCAAAACAAATAAAAAAAAAAAAAACCCTCCTATATGGACGATATGTAACCGTTTTCCCTTACTTTCCAATTTCTCTACGTTTTTTTACTGATTATTACCAATATATTAGTTTAGCATCAGTCAAGAAATCACCAAGAATATACAATTATTATTCATCAATCATATATTTATATATTCCAATATTATTGGAGATTTATTGAGAGAAATCGATCCCCGTTTATATAATGATAAAACAATATTATCCTCCAAGATATCATATCCCAACTAATAAAAACTGAAATATGATATCAGTTCATGTATCAGATATCTGACTAAAATTTTAATCACTGCATTCACTATCAAAATAGCTTAATACCATTTGTGGTTTACTGTCTAACATAGGGTTCACCTCTTGATTTGTTCAAAAATGCTGCAGAAATTGTTTGAAAGGATGGGGCCAGAGCAATGGTAAGGAACATGGTGCAGGAAGCAACCATCTTCAGATCGAATAATGACAAGATACAAACTGGGATTACCCTGGTAAAAGAAATGTAAGAATTTACAACTAAAGACGGGGTTTACATGCAGAATTTGTTTGAAAGGACGGGTCAGAGCCAAGGTAGGGAGCATGGCGCAGGAAACAACGATCTTCAGATCTAAAACTGGCAGATTTACGAGCTGGGATTACCCTGGAAAGAAATATAAAATTTACGACTAAAGACCATAATAGTCTTCAAACTAGAATGAGACTGCTCCAACTCGTCCTATGTATGGACCCCCACTCCCACGTGAACACCAAGCCGCCTCTCTACAATAAATAAAAACCTCACTCACTCTCAATCTCACAAATCATTCCAAAACAAGAAAAAGAATATGGATTTCTTTCAATCTCATTCCCAAAAGCAAACATTCAAACCTCACAAGAAACGTCTCACCCAAGAGCAACTAAGGCTCTTAGAGAACAACTTCGACCACGATAAGAAGCTCGAGCCGGAGCGAAAGCTTCAGCTTGCCCAAGAACTCGGCCTGGCGCCGAGGCAAGTTGCCATTTGGTACCAAAATAAACGAGCTCGATGGAAGAATCAGAATCTGGAGCTTGATTACCAGACGCTCCAGTTACGGCTTGAAAGTACCTTAATGGATAAGAGGAGACTAGAGAGAGAAGTTGGGAGACTACGCCAAGAATTGCAGATGGCTCAGGATGTGATAATGGGATTGAACCAAAATGGGCCTCCTGTATGTTCTCTTTCTCTCTCTACTTCAGGCGAAGAAGATGGAAATTCGAATTATAATTCGAGTTTTCCAAGTGGTGATGTAAACTGTTCTTGGGGGAATTCTGATACTTTGAAGGTGGAAGAACTTTACGCGTGTTTGATGAGTGAAGAGGATCATCCAGCAGACTTGAACAGCAATATTCGTTTTTCACTATCAAATTTACCAAGACAAGGATAAACTGAAAGATTGTGCGTATACATGTTTTGGGCGACTTCTCAAAATGCTTGAATTTGGTGTAGTAGAAGTTTCTTGAATCCGAGAGAATTCGCCCATGGAAGGGGATTTTACTGTGCCATTACGTGTCTGTAACTTGAGTTTAATAGTCAAAAGAAGCAAATTCAAGTATTTCATATGCTGATTGCTCTCTAAGTTCTGATAAATCTTACCTATGTATCTATGTTTCATATTCTCACCTAATACTGGATCATTTAGTAGCATATCGCAATTCAATCAGCATCTACCCATGACTTACATTCTTTTTAACTGGATCAAATGAGACGAGGAAGTAACATGACACTGGCCAATGCACATTTAAATTTCAGTTTTTCTTTAGTGTCGGCGACTAAGGTAGGAACTGATTATAAATATCTAAGACTCTGTTTCTATTTATTTATTATTTTATCTTTTTTACTTTCTGAATACTTGTTTGATGACACTTCAAGTTACAAGAAACTCTGAGAACCACCTGCCGCTGAAGATTCATTTCTGGACTCATCTTACAGATATCGCACTTAAGCGAACAATTTCATGGTTTGAAATTCTGCTGTTTGCAGAGACATTGGCCAGATAATGCAGTACAATTATTTCACGCTTCACCAAAACCTCACCCCCCCCCCCCCCCAAACAATTAGGGGTCTCTCAAAAATCTAATTTCCATCTAAGTGTAAGACAAGTTCTAGAAAAGCTAAACAGTGTAGGAGAAGATCTAGACAAAAACTAAACAAGTGTTTCAAATACAACAAAGACTAAAATGTTATTTTTAGTTTTTTTTGGCGAGGAAGAAACAATTTGGAAGACGAGATATCTCTTTGCCTGGATATCCATAGCAGACCCCCTAGGTCGTAAAGTCATCCCCTTAGCTATTTAAAATACCTGGTCTATGGCGCTGCTTGATATGTACAGAATCAATGTGATTCCACAAATAACATTGTTTTTAATTTTCATAGGTAATATTCAGAAATTTTTGTAGGTGCTTAAGATTTTTTCCGTTTTTGCACCAGTAACATTCCATAATCATGGGCAATATGGAGGTATTGGTTCCAATTTTATGTAACATCAGTGTCATTCCCAATTGTGGAGATGCACAAAACACCTACCACAACCAAATTTAAGGGAATAAATGCTATTCGTGTTTATTTACAAGATAAACCAAAGCCTACGAGATTTTCTTTTCTTTTTTTGATTATTAAGAGATTTCATTAAACCAAGAAATCCCCCAATAAACTTGTATACTCGTGCAGAAAAAAATAATATTAAGTCATCTTCTACATAGTGGAGTTATAATTTGATCAATGTTCTTTTTGTTCTTAGTTTCTTGAAAGGTTTCATATTTCTATGCTTTAGGAGAGATTAATTCAGGAATAAAGTTACATTTCATTTCATTTTTTCAACTAATATAAAGGCAAGGGCAAAGGTGACTAAACAGATCACCTTAAGTTTCTTTTTTCGCGAATCAGGGTAGTCAGTGGGTCATAATTTATCACCTTTACCCTTGAGTAATCCTGAAGACAGTGTATCCTGTTAACCACATGTAATGGGAAGACAAGATTTTCTCCTGATGCATGCATTGGTGGATAGTAGATCCCCGGATATCTGCTTCCTGGCGCATGGTTCATTACTACTTCTCAAATCCCAATTAATTTGAAGAAGGCTTAAGTTGTTTTATGATGTCTCCATGTTCAAACTTTTTAACTCCGTTCTATTTACTGAAAAGAATACCTTACTCCCTTAGCGGCCTTAAGTTTCAATTTCCTGAGTTCTACGATAAATTTTAAATCCCTCAATATTAGTGACTCATAAACATGTGTAGTAAGTCGATCACCGAATCTTTCTTCTCCGTCCGAAATCAAGAATACTTTGTTGAACTCGCCTTTATATTCTTCGAAGACTTTGATTCCAGTCGCAATACAATCCCTTCTAAACTTCTAACATCTCAATTCTCAAAGAAGACTCATGTTTTTTCTGAGGAAAAATCCAATTATTTGGATCAGAAAGGGAAATCTGGTTTACAAGAATATAGAAATGCAGTTTACTATGAGGTAATATAGGACTGCACAATGAGGTTTCTAAGAGATAACTGGAATGCTGATTTATTTGGAATTGTAAATCAGAAACATAAATCGAAAATATATTGTATTGGGACGGAAGGTGGAAGGAATGTTGCTCTAGCAGGGATCTAATTTTTGTAGCATACACATTTTAACTAGACTCTACCTTCAAAAGCTTGTAACGAAAACCATCAACTCATTTGCATAAAGGGGAAGAGAAGTGGAGCTTCCAATTCCTAATTTCGTGGTTACGAAATTGGAAGGAGGCATTGAGCTCTTTCTAAGTCTGATTCTTTTGGCGTTTGAATAATTCGGGAATGCTTGTTGGTTTATTCTCAATGTTTTAGTATGCTTGGATAAACACCTATACAAGAATCTAAATGAGAACAATTTGAAATGTAAACATGCATTAATTACATAACTCAACAAGTATATATCAAGGTACTGAACTATTTCCAAGTACTCGAAATATTAACTAACAAAATCACATAATTGCATTTCAATTCGTAGAATAACAAACACACCCCAAATATTCAAAACTCATATATAACATTACAGCGCGAAATAATATATAAATCAATACATAAACATAAATTTCACAGATACCCAATGTTCTAATTACCAAAAACCATTAAGAACATCACCTGAATCGCTCGAACCCAAACTCCCTCCCCCTCTACTTGATCATCTTCTTCCTCATCACATAAACATCGGCCTCCTCAAACGCATACTCAACATGCAAATCCTCATGAGGCACTTTCTCAATCAAAAACACCTTCTCACACAACTCCCAAAACTTCTCATGAGCTTCCTTCGCCCTCACTTGATACCCCAACAACACAACCCCATCATCCGCCACCAATTCCTCCATCGCCCCAACAAGCGAACCCACCGATTCCTCAATATACACAACATCAGCAGCAATCACGAAATCAAAAGGAGGGTTTAGGGTTTTAATCTGATTCGAATTGTTCCAATAAAGTTGAGATGTTTTTAGGGTCTTGCCCAAAACAGGTTTATTTCGTTTGAGGTTACGTTTGAGGGCAGGCATTACTGGTGCGATGTCAGTGAGGATGATGTTGGATAGGCCGAGTAAGTGGAGGCCCATTCCGGCAGGCCCACATCCACAGCCCAATTCGATGGCGCGTTTGTTGGTGAAGGTTATGAGAGAGATGTAAGGGTTTGGGGTTGAAGGAGATGAGGTGTATGTTAGTGACCAGCGTTCGAGGAATTTAACGAGTACGAGTGAGCAAGGCCACACGGAGGTACCTACGTGCATTGAGTTGTTGTCTTGCTCAATTGTGAGGTGCGCGTTGTGCACTGTGAGTGAGATAGTTGGGGAGTCTGAGAATCGCATTGTTATGTTGCAGAGTTTCAAGCGGAGAAGAATGGGCACAGGTTAAGAAAGTGAGGAGCGAGGACTACAAGTATATATGTTTTGAGTAATTAGAGCATCTCCAACATTGCTTGTGCATAGGGACTTATCCCTCAAGTTGGGATATCGTTAAGCTAATATCATGTCAAACTCACGCAACATGCACGTGACATACGTTATCAACAATGACACTTGGACTACGAACCGCAGAAGAACGTGGCTCGAACACTCTAAGTGAAACATAACAAGTCAATGACACCCGTCTCCCACGAACTAGCTGTTACAGAGATAACCTCCACTCTTCCCCCAATTCAGGACGTGCTGATACATGTAAATGAACTAAGAGTAAGGTCTATAAAAGGAATATAACACAGAAGAAAAGGGGACCAACAAAATTTTATCTAGCTCAAGTGATCGTAACTTGTAAATCAAAATATCATTCTCAAGCAATAAAGTTACAGTTACTAAATCTTCAAGCCGAGGTCGTGGTTTTCACCTATTCAAAAGTTTTCACGCTAACTACCTATGCCATCTTATATTATTGATTATATTAATTGTGTTACAGGTACATTCGGTGTAAGAGCTTATTCGAGTTATTACGAAATTAGGCCCTTACATTTGGCGCCGTCTGTGGGAATCGAACCCACAACCAACCATATTTGGCACCGTCTGTATGCACCACAATGTAACATATCATGAAACTGACAACTGTTACACTTTACAGAGATTGCTGAAGTATATTTTCAAAGACGGGATAATACACGAGTACATTATCGATCTAGAGGGATATAAGAATGGAAACTATCAGAAGCACCTCGAAGTAGTTCAGGTCGAAGATCAATTCGAGGAAAAGCACTTGTACCACATTTACCATAGTCACATGATCAAGATCCACTAGATCAACAATTCAACCAGATTCAAGAGGAGAAGGTTAACAGAGTACTGTAACCTCATAGTTCAGGATAAAAAAGCTAAACTCCTTCCCAAATCTAGAAATCGATGAACTAGAATTTCATTTGAAGATTGCGACATCACTCATGTCAAGTTCCCACATCATGACGTACTGGTCATTATGCATAAGATAAAGAATTTTGTCATACATATCATGATGGTAGATATAGGATAATCAAACACCATCGAGCAAATGGGACTAGTAGGCAAAGTTGTACCAAACGACATCGACATCAATGGTTTTAACAAATCTAAAGATGACCGAGTAGGAAAGATCATCCTACCAATCACTGTTGGGCCCACTATTATCGACGTTATTTTCTACATCATCAATGCGAAATCCCGATACCTGGGGATAATGGGTCGTTGCTGGTTACATAATATGGAAGCAACCCCATTCGCGTACCATCAAACACTTCATTTTAAATACAATAACGACATCTATGAGATCAAAGGAAATCAAAAGCTCTCACGAGCTTAGGAAAATATCGTATCTGCCATACTTGATACATCAAACAAATTTAATTTATAACAATTACAGAAAGCTGATCACACTAAGGATCAACCTTCTACAGTAGAACCTACAAAGTACATTGAGATTAATAGACATAATAGGGGTACATATATTGGTATCAAGCTTGTCTAACAGGAGAAAAAAAATCTAATACATTTTTTACAGATGAACAGAGACGCCTTCACATGGATTTTCCTAAAAATACTAGGAGTTGACCAAACAAAGGTGTGTCACAAATTGAGCATCAGAGATACATCTATAATAATAAAATAGAAACAGAGGAGGCTTTTGCCTCATCTCAGAGATGAGGTTAACAACGAAATCGATAAATTGATCAAGGTCGGATTCATTCGAGAAGCCAAATAGTCGGATTGGATCTCGAACATTATAACAATTTCAAAGAAGAATGGGAAATTCCGTGTTTGTGTAGATTTCACAAATCTTAAGAAACACACACCGAAAGATAGTTTCTCTCTTCCCATAATTCATCAAATTCTTTATTTTACAGTAGGTCATGAGTTGCTATCTACGATGGACATTACTTCAAGATACAACCAGATTCCCCTCTTAGATGAAGATCAAGAAAAAACTACCTTCATTACTGAAAGAGGACTCTATTATTACAAAGTCATGCCTTTCAAACTGATGAATGCTAGAACAACCTATCAAAGGCTAGTGATAAGTATGCCCAAGGAACACTTGGGGAAGACCGTTGAAGTATATATTGACGATATGTTCTATAAAAGCTTAAAGAAGGAGGATCATATTGTACATCTCGATGCGATCTTCAACATACTGCGATCATATTGAATTAAACTCAATCCAGATAAATGTTATTTCGGAGTATACTTTAGCAAGTTCCTGGGACATCTCATCAGCAAGAAAGAGATCGAAGCTGATCTAGACCAAATTTGAGATCTAATCAACATGCCATCTCCATAAATAAATAAAGATGTACAAAAGCTCATTGGCAAGATTGTGGCTATTAACAGATTTGTCTCCAAGTCTTCAGATCGATGTTGATGGTTATTCATGTTGCTTCGTGGATCTACCAAAAGAGGTAAAAGATGACAAAATAAAGATATCGATTGGACGAAAGAATGTGAAGCAGTTTGTTAAGAACTCAAAATCTATCTTGGGAAATCTCCTATAATGACCACCTCGATAGAAAATGAGGAATTAATTATCCACCTCACAGTTGTAGATAACTTTATCAGCTCGGTTCTCATTTGGCTTGAAGGAAAGATTGAGAAGCTAGTATATTTTATAAGCAAGACCCTTACAACGGTAAAAATAAGATATTCTAAGATCGAGCGACTACTCCTCACACTTGTCTATACTTTGCAGAAGCTCAAGTACTATTTTTAAGCTCATTCAGTCAAGGTCATGAAAAATTATCTCCTTCGGGAAGGGCTATCAAAAAAGGAGAAATCATGCAGAGTGTAGCAATGGTCCGTCACTTTGGGGGAACACGATATCAAGTTCGAATAGAGAACCTCAGAAAAAGGTCAAGCAGTGGCTAATTTTTTAGCAGACTTCCCAGTAAAAGATCTTGATTGGGAAAAATGCGATCCAGGTCTAACAGAAGAAGTTAACGACGATATACTTTTAAAGCCTTTCGAAGAGCGGGCTGAGTGGGTCTTATAGAAGGGTTTGAGACTTCTTACCGATGGATCAGTAGGATAAGGAATTAGAATCGTACTAGTTACACCCTCAAATGATATAATCGAGAAGTCCATCCGATTAAACTTTGAAGCATCGAACAACGTCACAGAGTATGAAACATTAATTCATAGTTTAGACATGACATTAGAGATCAAAGTTCATGAATTATCGGTCTATACAGAATCCTTACTGATAGTCCATCACTAATTTGAGCGATATAAGAAGAATAACAAAATGGTTGACTATGCAACCCTAGTTGTTGACAGGATAAGCATATTCAAAAAAGCTACTCTCGATTATTTACCTTGTGGAGAAAACCGACACACTGATTCCTTGGCTTACCTAGATGGGGTCTTAGGTATAGAAGTAAGGTACCTCTAAATTGAAGTGATTTCAACCCCTAACATTGACGATAAAGAGGACGACGATTGGATGAAGCCTTTCCTCGCATATAACGGCCCAGAAAATGAGTGTGATGGGCAACTTTTAGAAGATCCAAAAGAGTGCCGACAGTTGATTGAAAACTCGAAACGTTACAAAATTTAGAAAGATAGCTTATATAGAAGATCGGTCACTGGACCATACCTCAAGTGCCTCTCGAAGACAGAAGCTGATGGCATGCTGAAAGATCAACATAAAAGAACTTGTGGCTCCCATGCCGCAGGTTGATCTCTTACAAATAAAGTAATTACATAAGGTGTATTCTGGCCAGGAATGAGAAAATAGGCAGAAGAATACTCATGCAAATGCGACGTATGTCAACGCCATGATAACAAAATATGAGTACTTATACTCGAGCTCCATGCCAGTAATGTATTTTGGCCTTTGAAGAGGTGGGTACTCGATCTAGTGGGAGAATTTCCAAACACGCCGGGTAACCGAAAGTTCTTACTTATAGCAACAAATTATTTTACAAAGTGGGTAGAAGCAGTTCCCCTCTGTCGAACTCGAGAAGAAGAAGTCATCTTATTTATCTAGAAGCATTTCATTACATGATTTGGTTACCCCCACCTGATTTGAATTGATAATGGGCCACAGTTCGTTGGAGAGAAGATAGTAGCATTTCTCAACAAACACAACATCGTTTATTCACCGTCCAATCTATACTACCCCCAAATAAATGGGCATGCTAAAATTATGAACAAAACCATAGTGGATGGAATCAAGAAGTAACCCAAATCAGAAAAAAAGAAAGAAAAAGAAATTGGATAAGGGAACTGCCACATGTCGTGTGGGCCTACCACACGACACCCACCGAAACAATCGACAGAATGTTCCCCGATTATACTTGCTTATGGAATAGAAGCCGCCATCCCAATAGAATATCATTATCCAGTCAAAGATCATGAGCTCACTGATGAAGAAAATGAGTTTGAGTTAGCCTGTAATATGAACTGGATCAATGAAACATGAGCACAAGTTGTGGCCAACTTGGGTCAATATCATCAAATGCTAGCTAGTTCATACAACAGAAGAGTTCGGAGTTGCGAATTTGAAATCGACGACCTAATTCTCCGAGAAATACCTAAGAATAGAAAAGAGTTAAACGCGGGGAAGCTCGTAGAGAATTGTGAAGGTTCATTTCTGGTAGTGGGACGAACTGGCCATGGATCCTACTACCTCATGACAAAAGATGGAATCAGGATACCAAGTCCTTGGAATACTAGGAGGTTGAAGTGCTACTATCTCTAAATCCCTACTTTTTTCATACACTATTGTTCTTCACATTCTATAAGAGAGATTAATGTTTCCAACTGTCTGTACATTCTTTTCTACTTAATAAAAACTTTCAAAAAATTTCCCACATTACTCTCTACTATCATACACATATATTTTTCTACTAAATCTCTAATATATTTATTTACTAAATCTCAAAAGATAAAGCAAACGGTAAAACTAGCTTTACTCTATCTAAATCTCTACTATAGCAGAAACCAAAACAGTTCACAAGACGAGCTTCCAGCAACTTCAGAAGTTCTAAATTTTGGTACTCTTACAGCAACAATGTCTTTACCTTGATCTACCAGTCCTCGGGTAAGAGCTCTAAGCTTAGCTATAAAGCACTCCAAATATTCAAAATGTACTAACCCCATTTTACACTTTACCCCCTTTACGATCATCTTATCATGCAAGGTATCTCTCTCTTCTTCAATTCTCGTAATCTCCTTTACAAAGAATGCGAGAATTGCTGCCATCTCCTTCTCATGCACCACACCATCTGCAAGTTTATCTCTGTTAGGTACAACGAGCTCAACAAACCTTGCATGGGCATCCTTTAGCAGTTTTTCTAAGTTCTTGCAACGATCTCTTTCTTTCGTATTTTTGGAAGATAAGTCAGCATTACCCTCCTCTATCACTTTCATAAACTCGTCCATCTGACCCAGCATAGCGATCTATTCCTCTATTATCTCCTGATTATGCATTCTCTCAACAACCTATCCATCAAGTGCCTGCTCCGATGTCACAAGGTCTGCCTCCAATTTTTGAGTCTTCATACTCAAGTCTACCTCCCTAGTTCATACATCTGCCAGCCCAGCCTCCATATTTTTTATTTTCTCATTGAAATTCCTTACTACAGCTCGAACATATTTCAAATCGGCCTCTAGCATCCCTTTTTGCTCCATATGAGATTTCACTTTGAGATTTTTATTCCCCAGTTGTTCTCTCAAATCGTCCACCTCCCTATGTTTCTTCTTCAATCTCTCCATCACCTCCGTCTTACTGCCACGAGCACTTGATATTCCAACCTTCAATTTCTCTACTCGTTCAATGAGCTTATCAAAATATCTCTGCGTACTCTCAACGCTATCCTCCTTTCTCTTTACAGTGTCACTCAACTTCTCCACCTTATTTTAAGTACTCGCCAACTCAGCTTGTACACTGATCAATTCGGCCTCTGTCTTCCTCAATTGCTCCCTCACATTATTAAGATTCCCTATTAATTTTATTGCTTCTGCCTCTAACCCTCTAATACGATATTGTACGTAATCTGCATCTTTGTTCTTCCCCTTCAGTTTATCTACTACTTCTGTCCAACTCCCACGAGCTGTCAATACATCTAATTCCAATCTCTTTACCGTGCTTTTCAACTTCTCCACCTCACTTCCTGCGCTTACCAACTCACCCTGAATGCTACTCAATTTAGCTTCCTTATTCTTAATCTGCTTAATCAGCTCAGTAACTATTGCTTCTGACTTAATCAACTTAAGCTCCAATTTTACATACTAATTTGTAGTCTCTTCCAATTCCTGGTGGTTCCTATCTAATTCAAGCTTAAACTCATGGTTACATTTGATGGCATCTTCCTCACATGATCATACAACTTCTAGCTTGACCTGCACAACAGTTGGATTTCACATTCAATACATTAAAAACTGTTTAATATATATTTCTCATATAAACAGTTCATACATAGAACAGTTTGCATACATCACTCACATTTCTTACAGTCGGTTATATATATCATAGACACACCACAACGAGTTGATACTTCCTTCGCATTCAAGCTATGAAGATTTTTCTCTCTGGTGGCCTTACGCTCTATTATCTCAAGATCAGACTGAATACCACGATCTTCTAATATTTTAAAGTATACCTCTTTTAACCCTATCTCACTATCTACCTCAGCTTCTAAGAAGAGGGTTAATTGCATTAAGTCTTTGGTTGCTTTGGGTGTGGTTTTTCTAATACCACTAGGCAGGAAAAGTCAAATTTTTAAGTACCTACTCCTATCTTTTCTAACTACCTCATCGTTCTCTATTTTTTCTTTGGCCCATCCTAAACGAGATGCACATAAATTACTCCAATGTTTTTTTGCTAAATTCTTTATATTTTCTAACTCTAACCTCCGTACGTGCAGTCAGAAGAGCTGTTGTGTATAAAGAGTTTTTCTCCCTAGCAAACTTTTTCTGTAAGTCCTCAATTGTGCGACACAAGTATTTATGTTCCTACAAATAACAATTTTTTTGTATTAATACATCATAAACCAATCTATAAATTCACTTTGGATATAGTCACTACAACGAGTATTCTCTTTCCAAAATAATAGACTCTGTCAAACTGTCTTACTATACCTTATCGTTCTCCTCCCCTTCTTGGTTCTCTAACTCCGTACTAATAGAGACCGTATTCAAGCCTTTAACAGTCTCCTGGGGAGGAGTACTGCCAACTTCAAGATCATCCTCTAGATCGGGATCCCAACGTCCAAAGATCGCCTTTTCATTATAACAACAATATAGGCCTCAGAGTATCCATCCTCATGAAGCCTCTGACCGAGATTATTGCAAGCAATAATCACGTCATCTACATTCTTTTTAACCTTTTGTTCAAGCTGGTCCATTGTTACCCAGAATGAAACCCTCAGGTTCTTAACTTCCAAGCTCAAACGTACCTTCTCTTCCACAAGTTTGGCTCATTCCTCGGCCAATTCTTTCTCCAACTCCGCGGTCCACTATAGTGTCAACCTCCACTCCTTAATAGGGCTGTACAAGAAACCCGCCAACCCGCCAACCCGTGAAACCAACCCGGACCGATCCAATCTGATCAATTCTGTTCAGTTTTGCTAAACAATCGGGACGGTTTCAGTTTAAGATATATAAACCCGATTATAGCCGGTTCGGTTTCGGTTGTTGGGATCGGGTACCCGACTAGACCCGAACCAACAATAAACCCTAATAAGTAATAATGCATTTCTCCTACCCTAGTCATCTCCTTTCTTTCCCCACTTTTTTTATCTCTCTATCTCTCTCTCTCTCTCTCCACCAAAACCAACCTTTTAGTTTCAATTCTCTCTTCCTAAACTGTAAAGATAGACAATCTATCTATGCTCTATCTAAACCGACCAACCCTAAAATTCATTTATATATCAATGGTGGTTGCGAATCTTGTGATAATCTTGCGATACCTCTTTTACTCATCAACAACAACAAAGCACTTAACACCTCTTTCACTTTCGAAGCTTTAAATATTGTTAATCATGTTTTCTATCAGTGATAAATGATGTCAGTGGTGTAGAATCTATAAATTAGTTTTTTTAATGGTGGTTTATATAGAGGGATAAATGATGTACATATCTTAGGTCCTCCCTAAAGCTTTCAAACATTTGTTAATCGTTGATTTTGGTTAATGTTATTGTTCGCAATGGTGTAGTTTTTGGCAGAGATTCATGGAAGAGAAGAACCCGAGATAGAGACCCGGACCGGCCCGACAATTCTGGTTCGGTCTCGGTCTGGGTTTTGTACTTGGTCGGCTAGGTTTTAGGTTTATAAATTAGAGATCGGTAACTCAGGTTCATATATGGTTTTGAGCTAAATCCGGGCCAATCTAACCCTTGTACAACCCTACTCCTTAACACCAAGAGTGATCCCTTTCAACATACGTAATACCTGTACAAAAAATAAATTAACAGAGTATATGATTTATCAAATGAATCACATTAAGTACGACTACTTTTCGATTTACCCTACAAAGCTCAACATGAATTAAGGATCTGAATTCATCGTCGCCCTCCAAAATAACAGCCTTGAACTTCTTTTTCAGCATAACTAGCTCCACCTCTAATTCTATTTTCACCACTACTTCCTATGCCTCATTCACTACCATCGGCGTGGGACTGTCTACTTTTTTTTTGAGGCCATCTCGAGCTCCCCACCCTCTGCGGTCACATACTTCGAACCATCAGCCTTCGTGAGTCTCTCTTAGATTCCCTTTATCTTGCTTTACCAGATACATAACCTACAGGCCTCGGCTTCAGGGACATGGGTATAATTTTTGTTAAAGTTGGCACCATGCAAATGTTCCTCGTTGATTCTACTCCAACCCTAACAGATGGGCCAACTCCAATCATTTTTCTTTTGGCTTGAGACTTCTGGACTTTCATAGACTTACTGTTGACCCTTTTGTGCCTGCTTATCTCAAGTTTGCCTGACACAGCTTCCAGCTCGACTCCCACTCGGGCTACTGTATCGATCAAGGACTCTTCTCTCCTCACTTTAGAACGAGGGTCTGCATATCGAACAAAATATTATCATAAACAAACATAGCACTAATAACAGATACAATTCAAAGTTTGTAAGATTTACTTACTTTTCTTAAAAGTTTTATATGTAAGAGCTAGGGAGTCCTCGTCAGCTCGCCGGAGACACTCGCCTTAAATTGTCATTCCAAACTTTTCTTGCAGAATTAAGGTTGAAAAATTGGGGTCGGGTCGAGTTGGAAGAGAAGTTCGCACCCCTAGTAGAAGTAAAGTATTTCACAGTATAATACTTCAAAACATCTGAAGGAGTTAATCTTCTCTGATTCCCCTCACGGGCCCACTGTAGTAGTATATTTTCTAGATTCGACACGAATAAGCCAGCATAACATAGTCGAATACGGTCCAACATTCGAAAAGACTCTACGTCTATAACCACAAGTCCTCAACCTACTAAAAGTAGCCATTGTGCTTGGTCAAGAAAGATTTGTTAGAGATCCGTGAAGTTCACCCACTACCCCCAAAATAGGAAACTGCTTTTCTTTTCTGTAAACTGCCTGTATCTACTATAAATACAGGTAGAGAATAAATTATTTAGATCCACAATATTACTATTCATCTTTTCTTATGTACTATCAGCCACAAAATTGTTATAAATAATAAACTATTGGATTTTACATCAAAATCCTCTTCGAGGTCGTGGTTTTTCTCAGCCTTTACTGAGTTTTCAAGTAAAATCTTATTCATTCTAGCTTATTTTTGTACCATCCTTACTAAAAGTATTGGTGAAGATTATCCTCCCAGAAAATACGCTATTACAATTGGCACCGTCTGTGGGAATACCATACTTTTCTTTACCACCTCTGATCTAAAAATAATCTGATGACAAACATGAATCTCTGAAGCCATTCTATTACGCTAAGGAATCACGAAATTAGCCCAATATCAGAAATAGTCGATCTACACGGTGCAGTGATCGAATTACAGAGACAAATGGAATCTGACCGAGCCCAGAGGTTAGAAAATCAGCGCATTCACGCTCAAGCTCTTCAAGTCGAAAGAGACGAAAGGAGAAAGGCCTTGGACCAACATAGTCGAACACATTAGAAAGAAATGGAGAATTTATGAAAAACTTAGGATCGGCTTACTGGCCGTCAAATATCGCCTCCTTAAGCCCGATGTGATCATCGCTTCAGGGCAACCCAGAGAGAAAATCATCCAAGAGAAGAACGAGTATAAACTTTTCGATCCAGATCAAGGAATTTAGACAGGGTTTCTCGATATTTTGGATTAACAGCCTCAACATCGACAACTCTCAGAAGTTGACATACCCGAAACCAAACCCCACCAGATGGTTCCATACTATTCCAGAAGGCTCCATCACCACATTCAGCCAGTTATAGCGTCTTTTCAAGCCAAATTATGCTCATGCAAATGAGCGAGATATAACTATAGATTCTTTGTTCTTATTCAAGCAAGGCGCAAAAGAAACCTTGGTAAGCTTTTATAAGTGTTTCTTACAGGAAATACCAAAAATTGGGAACTCGGATCCCAAAATTTTCATTCCAGCATTCACTTTAGCCTTGCATATCGACTCCAAAGTTTGAGAGGAGCTTACCCTGTACAAGCCCAGAACGGTGACAAAGATGATTGATGTTGTTAATAACTACATTGAATTAGAACGATCCAAAAAGGATAAGAGGAAAAGCTCATCTGTCATCCATTCTCATGAGACATTTTCATCTCCATCCAAAAAATCAACCGTAACCGAAGCACCCGAGCAACGCTGAAGAAACACCGACAACGGTAGAAGAAGGAACGGAAGGCCTAACAGACCCGTCTCAGTTTAACCTCTAATGACAACAACTCTCTCCTCTATCTTACTAACGATAAAGGGAGATGAGTTCTATCGAGCAGCACAAGTAATTCCAGACATCCCCAATAAACCTTTATGCCAATATTACAATGTGCATAATCACGAAACTGACAACTGCTACTCTCTCATTCAAATTTGTTTATCGCATTCTATTAGTTGGATGACTTCAAAATTATGTAGTCAACATTCAAAAGTTTCTCGAAGAAGAAACTAAGAACAAAGACGTTGAACAAGAGTAAGGCCAAGTGAAAGCTTGCCATCTTTACATGATCGAAATTGAAAAAGGAAAGAAAAGAAAATAAGGCGATCGAATTACATCTTGTTACAAAATAATTCCTCAGACAAATCAGTAAAACTTCTCCCCAACTCTAGCAAATCAAAACGTCCATACCATATTACCTTTAAGGACTCTGACACCAGCTATGCCAAGTACCCTCATAATGGCCCTCTGGCCATTATGCTCAAAGTAGGATAAGATTACCTACATATGCTTCTCGCCGATACAGGAAGCGCCATATATGTTCTATTTAGAAGGGCAATTGAAGTTTTGGTATTTAAAGACTTAGTGAAAGCTTCGACAACCGCCATCATAGGTTTTAACGGATCAAAAGAATTAGCCACATGAGAAATCACCCTGCCAGTTCAAGCAGAATTTGAAACCACTTTCGTTAAATTCGTGGCCATTGATGTTGAGTCCAAATACTTAGAAATTTTAGGACGAAATTAGCTACATTCGATCAAAGCAGTATCCTTGAATTATCATATGGCATTACAGTTTCCAATAGATCACGGAGTCTATGAAATCAAAGGCAGCCAAACAGTTGCACATATGTTCGAGAATACTACCATCTACTCTCACACGATAAAACTTCTCAAGGCATAACAACTACAATAAAAAACACCCCCCACATTTGAGTAACATAATACTGGGGTAGTAGATTCAATTGAACTTGATAGGCCCAGACGTAACACCTTTATTGGATTCAAGCTGTCATCTGATGAAAAAGAAACCTTGATTAAGCTCCTTAAGAAGAACGTCAACATCTTTGTTTGGTCTTTCCAAGAGATGCCCAACATTAATCCTTCGATCGCATGTCACAAGCTCAATCTCCTTCCAGACAGCAAAATAGTTGTGCAAAAGCATCAAAATCTAGCTCCTCGCCTTTACGAAGCCATAAAAAAAATGATAAACTCCTTCGTGTAGAATTTATTTGGGAAGCAAAGAATCCAAAATAGGTTTCTAACATAGTAGCGGTCCTAAAGAAGAATGGGAAGAGTTTGTATTGATTTTACAGAGCCCAATACCCATAGATAACTTTCCTCTCCCATTAATCCTACAACTACTCGACTCTGTAGCAGAACACACACTTCTTTCAATGATGAATGCTACCTCTGGATACAATCAGGTTTCACTCACCGAAGAAGATAAAGAAAAGGCAACTTTTGTCATAGAAAGAGGTCTTTACTGTTACACAGTAATACCTTTTGGGTTGAAGAATGCATGAGCTACTTACCAATGGCTTGTCACAAAAATGTTCAAAGATCATTTAGGAAAAATCATGGAGGTATACATTGACGATATGATCTGCAAGAGCTTGAAGCGTGAAGATCATTGCAGTAACCTCCAAACCATCTTCAATATTCTCCGCACATACCAGATGAAACTTAACCTAGAAAAATGCTAATTCGGTATCGCATCTAGCAAATTTCAGGGATACCTGGTTAGTTAAAGGGGAATCGAAATTGATCTGACACAAATCAAGGCACTCATGGCAATGCCATCTCCGCGAACCAAAAAGGATGTACAAAAATTTATTGGCAAAATTGCCGCTCTTCACCAGTTTATCTCTAAGTCATCTGATCAATACAAACTTCTTTACCTCCTTCTTCATGGAAATCTCACTCCAGTATTATCCAAAAAATAGCATAAGGAAATCATTTGGACTCCTGACTGTGAGTTGGCCTTTCAAAATCTTAAACGATACTTGGGGCGTCATCATATAATGAGTACTCCAGTTGATGGCAAAATATTGACAATGTACTTATCCACAACTGATGATTCCATTAGCTTTGTCCTTATTCAAGAAGACGAAGGTACAGAAAAACCAATCTTCTTTATCTGCAAGACTCTCATGCCTGTTGAAAAAGATATACAATAACAGAAAAACAGCCACTCGCCTTGGTCTACAGCTCTAACAAACTTTAACTATATTTTCAAGCTCATCCCATCAAAATCATTACTAAATATCTTCTCAAACTTGTACTCTCTAAAAAAGAAAAATCTCAAAGAGTTTAACAATGATTCATATTCCTCGGCGAATATGACATCTCCATCGAACCTCAAATCTCAGTCAAAGGATAAGCAATTGCTGATTTCTTATCTAATTTTCTAGTCGATGACCCCAATTGGGAAGAACTCGAAGACGTATTGGTTGATGACTCAATTACAGAACCAGACGCCTAGTCCCGAAGCACAGGATTGAGACTTTTCACGGATGGATCTGCTGGACTGCGAGGATCAGGAATCAACATCATTCTCGTTACACCAACCAATCATCGCATCGAGAAAGCAATTAAACTCAAATTCTATGCCACCAACAATGAAATAGAATATGAAGCTATTCTTCATGGCCTGGATCTTGCTATAACACTTAAGGCGAAAGAAATAGTTGTATATGTCGTCTCCTTAATCGTCGCCAATCATTACAACAAGACATTCATGACATCCAAAAAATTGGTTTATTATGCAGCCTTATTTGAAGATAAAATGAGCAAATTCAAGTCAACAACAATCTCTTACCTACCTCAAACAGAAGACCGCCACGCTGACGCATTAACTTACATCGCTGCCATGCTTGAGGACAACGAAATGAGAACTTTGGAGATCGAGGTCATAGAGCAGTCAAGTCTCGATATCCAGTCCACAATGCAAATCATTATTACTGAAGATAAAGATGCTGAAGATTAGAGAAGACCATTCTATGCATACCTCAATTCTAATATCCTCCCGAGTAATAAGGAAGAAGCCCGATCACTCTTAGCAAAATGCCCCAGATTCACAGTTCAAGATAAAGTCTTATATTGCATCACAAAAGGAGGACCTCTTATTGAATGTATTTCTAAAAAGCAGGCTTAAATCAAAATCAAAAAACTTTACGAAGGAATTTATGCGGCCTACGTATTGGGATGATCATTAGCTCAATGGGCATTCACACAAGGAATATATTGGCCGAAGATGCGACAAGACTGCGAAAATTTTATAACTAAGTACTGCAAATGCCAAATCCACGCTCAAGACATCAAAAGCCCTGCACTTGACTTGCACATTAACAATGTCATCTGGCCATTCAAAAGATGGGGGATCGATATCATTGAACCTTTCTACCCAGCATTGGGAAATAGAAAATTCGTCATTGTGGCCACATACTACTTTACAAAATGGGTCGAAGCAGTTTCTCTATGTCACACCGATAAAAATGAAGTCATCAAGTTCCTTTCGGGGCACATAATCACCAAATTTTGCTGCCCACAAATGATACGATCCAACAACGACAAGTTATTCATCAGCTGTAAAGTCTTTACTTTCCTTTACAAGTAAAAGATTCAATTCTCAACTTCGACACCTTACTACCCGCAAGGAAATGGGCAAGCCGAAGCCTATAACAAGAGCATAAAGTCAGAATAACGCAACCGCCTCGACAAGAAAAAAGGCAGATGGGTTGATGAACTACTAAGTATTTTATGGGCATACCGAACAACTCCTCGAACATTTACAGGCTGTACTCCATTTATGATGGCCTTCGGTACTGAAGCAGTCATACCTTCACACCTCGACCTACCGAGTGGTCGAAGAAAAGTCACAGATGAAGACAATGAACTAGGACTCCTTTGTAACCTCAACTGGATTGAGGAAACCTGAGACAAAGCCATAGTAAACTTAGGGCGATACCATGATACCCTAAAGAAAGCTTACAACAAAAAAGTTCGAACTCGAAAGTTTAGCATTGACGACTTTGTTCTTCGACGAATCCTGGATAACACTCGACCTAATTTTTTTGGAAAATAGTCCCAAAACTGGGAGATACCATATATTATTAGTGATAAAACCAATAGTGGGACTTACTGGATGATGAACGAGGATGAAATACAACTCGAATATCCTTGGAATACTGCCCAACTGAAGATATTTTACAGATGATATCTAGAACCGATTTCAACAATTCTAATACATCTTTACTATCTTTACAATCATCTTTACTATCTTTACAATCATCTTTAGTATCTTTATTTAGTCTCGATCCATACTTGATAAGTATGCATCAACACTAAACACCATCTTTACTATCTTTACTTAGTCTAAATCCATACTCTATAAGTATGTATCAATACTACCACCATCTTTACTTGGTCTCGATCCATACTTGATAAATATGCATCTAAACTACCACTCATCATTACTATCTTTATTTAGTCTCGATCCATACTTGATAAGTATGTGTGAAAACTAACATTCAATTCTTCGACAAACGATATCCTATTACAGGATAATCTTGTTTGCATTTATTACTTATTGAACAAAACATGTCATGTTTTGTTCTTTTCCATCCAAATCCAAATATCCCATTGAGGATTAACATCTAGTAATCATTCAAGATACTTTCCATTACATGGCCATCTTTCAATAAACTTGAATAGTTGCTTTCGAGCAATACTCTGCTACTATCTATAATAACATTTCATAATATCGTTCTTGTCGAATATTAATACTTAGAATAAATTTTACATAACACTATGCATCAAATACTTTCAAATCAATCTTTGAAAAACATAACCATCAACATTAAATAAAAATAACACAATATTGTTTCGGTCTCATCGAACATTTTTACATCTCTCATCAGCAACACAACTTTTTTGCCACAATGATTTACTCTACAGGAGGAGACACTACATCATCAACCTTTAGAAAACCACATGGAGCGAACTCATCTACTACTTCCTTGGGACGCAAACCCTCAGAAATTGTCATCACAGGCTCCTTGACAACCTCCATCCTACTAGGAACCTCACAGGTTTTTTGAAACTTCGTCTTCCGCCTCTGAATCACCGAAAACCAAGTTCCCCAAAATGACCAATCCTTTGTAATGATCTTTCCTCTGCTCTATAACAGCAAACTGCCCTCCATAATTGGCCCTTACCTTCTTACATTCCTCGAGACTGTCTCGCATCAGCTTGGCCCTTACCTCCCCCAAAACTTTCCCATGCTCCACCTCCATCGACCTTCGAGCATCGTTTACTTGCTCCCGCATATCCTTCTCAAAATTTGATCTCAAGAAGGCCAAAGCCTCTTCTTTATCCTTCGCCAGGTAAACCCTTATCTCCTAGACCTGCTTATCCCAAGCCTTCTTCGCATCACGAAGGGCAACTTCCTTTGCCTTTCCCGCGTCTTGCTTATACTTATTCAACTTCGCATTCAACATTTTCTTTTCCTTGATCCAATTTTCTTTCTCCTTCACCAGATCTTTCTCGATATTTTTGTACGCAACCAACTAATTTGCCAGAGTACCACCACCAAAAATGCGACCTTTGGCCTCAGTCGACAACTTCATGATCTGTATTATATTCATAAAATGAGTATTCGAATGAGGTACCAGATTCTTTAAATGAATTAAAGCAAAAAAATTTCTCACCTTCGACATGTTTTGATGGCCCTCGCTGAGAAAAGTTATCAAACTCTCTGCCCCAACCAAATAGTCATCAACTTCTGCCTCCAACATAGCTGTCCCAGACACATGTATCTATGGTCCTTTGGACTTCAGTCTAATTTTCCTCGACGTATTTCTTCTTCGACGATTCCGAAGATGCCTTCTTCTTCGGCACCATGCTCGTCGAAGCTAGTGGAGGTCGCCCATCAGGCACAACAATTGGTATCTCGAATTTTACTCCTTCCTTGGCAGTCGACCTTCGAGACATCCTCTTTGGGGGAAGGAAAGGAGAATTACCTTGACAGGCCTCCCTTTTCTTCTTCCCCTTCCCCAAAGTTTCCGTGAACATCAAATCTCTCGCAGTCGTTACATAGTCCATTGTATACCCAGCTAGCAAAGGATTTTCCAAAGGCAAGCTCAACTCTGCTTCCCTTTTGCTCCTCGCAGACATCTTTCTGCCGATTACTGGAACTTCTACCCCTTTAGCCCTCGACCTCTTTAAGCTTGCCTCTTAAAATAAATTGCCTACTTTCTCTTGGTCGATGACAAGATTGTTGATCTTACCGCAGAACCCTTTCCTGATCTTGTACAGTTGCTCCTATACTTCTGAGTTCCTATCAATCTCCTTCAAATCTATACAAAACAAAAAATACTAGTTACACAATAATTTTGACAATAAGTTAAACCAAAACTTTGACAATTACGTTACCTAGCCACACACCTAGATGGAAAGTTTTTCTTTTCAAGGGCTCCTCAGGATCTTTCTTGTTGAACTCATAATTCCCCGACACAAGAAGATGCTCATCACTATACCGCCCTCCTGTTGAAACCATGACATAAAACAACAGTCTCTTCAAAAACCTTGCCAAGTATCGATAACCTACCTTCTGAGGGTTTTGTTTAAGTGTGTAGTAAACACATAGATCATCTACTATGATCAACTCATCATCCTTTACCTTTAATCGACCATTTATTTCCCCACATACACGAAAGTAATTATGGACATTCAGGTTGAACTGACCAGGTGCCACGTCGATGAAATTCAACAACTTCTTCTGATTAGCTCGATGAGGGAATTTTAAACCCTTTTTAATTTATTCTAGATGAATGAGAATCCTACCTAAAGGAATCTCCTGTCAGTTATATCATACTGATATTCCTCTAACCTAATATCTTGAGGAATACCATACTTCTTCTAAAAACTCAATATCTCTTTTATTTCTGGACCCTCTTCATAACAGGCTTCCTCCCCCTCCTCAACATCTTCCTCCCTACTTCCACTACCTTCTTGATCACTAGCCTGTGGCTCGTGATCCACATCTATTTCGGTACCTTCCTCGCCAGAAACTTCTACAATCCTAGGTGCCACCTTAAACTGGTCGACACTAGCTATGTCTGTACTACTCGACCCTACCCTATAACTATCGCCCAACTATTGACACAAGTTATTACATCAATCTTCAGGGGCTCTACATCTTGAAGGTTCTCGAATATATCTTTATCATCAATATTGATAGGTTCAGCCATTTTTAAGAACCTAAAAATTAAATTCCATATTTTAAACAATAAATTAGTATCTATCATATCTGATACATTATATATGCTCATATGTTAATATTTATATCGTTGTCGAGTTTCATCTCCAATACATCATTACTATCATTATTATCTGAGTGATATCATTACTACATGCAGTTCTCGATACAATATTTCTTTACTATTTTTCTAAGTGTTAAACATTGATTACTATACAAATATTTTTTCTCAAACTTCAGGAACCTCAAACTTCTCGATAAACTTCACCTTTTTCCCGCGAATACGAATCGAATTCAAAAAATATGGGAATCTACCTTCTCCGGCGTAAAACCCGCCCACATCACATATAATCTGGCATTACATAACCGAACTACTCCTAAATTGAGGAAATCCCTCCATCGTCGCACTGTAAAGAGGGCAACACCCACCAATCACTCTCTCCGCTCATTACCACATATTTCCAACAACCTCTCTCTCTCAAACACCATTAAACACATTTACAACAAAATTGCCACAATCAAACATACCATACACCCTCAATTAATAACTAATTTTCTAATAATACTACCACAATAATTCTCTAATTAGTTCCACTATATCCTTCCTAATCACAATTCCTTCCTACTTTATCATTATCATATCTACAACTGCAAAGGGTCTCTATAGAACCCAAAAATATCAACGAAATACTACAAAATAACTCACCTTGGATTCTCGCTGCCTCGATATCCCTATGCTTAACACGCTTTTCCCTCTTAATTAAAACACTTATCTCCTCCTTCCCAATTGTGACAACGATTCTAGTGACGAGCACATGGAATTTGTACTTGAAGTAATTTTCTTAGAGTTTGTAAAATGTGAGCAGTCGCCTACCACGGGGCTATTTATGGACCCCACGCGACTGTTCATTACACCACTTTGCGACCGTTCAAGTGCTCGAGCATAATACCTTACCCGTCTTTCTCAAAGTCTTTGATTCTTTACCTTTTAAAAGCCAGCAAACCCATGCACTATTGCTCCAACCCTTCCATATCTCTTTGAACATCCTCTGATATGTCCATACTCGACAAAGTACAACCTATTTTATGACAAAGATGTTGTACTTCCATTTCATTATACTTTAAAATATCTCCCATAAAAGTAGCCATTCAAAATTCTATCATTACCCACACACATTTTACCTTATTTACAATTCTCCTATATTCTCGGGAAGATCTTCCCCACAAAATTCAAAATTCCAATTTTATTCGACAATTTTATTTACAACATACCATATTATGTTAACATTTTCATCCAGTTACACAAGTCACAATATCTTTGACAAAATTTAACACTACAAACATCGACAATTTTAAAAAAAAAAACAAAAATCATTATATTTCACAGTACATCACTTATTCGATCATTATATTGCCCTTCTTAACAAACCAAAATGTCTTCAGCAACTCTGGGTAGCAGTAACATCCTCCTCCCTAACCTACAGTTTGACACGAGTGAACATCCTGCTTACACGCTCCGGAAGACTCAAAAATTCAAGTCGGTAATGAAACTGAAACTCCTCTAACGTATCATTCGTCTTAGCCTTGCTCATCCCTTCATAATTTGGTTCTACTGGAACTTCCATTTAAAAATTGATGCACCAGTTTCCAAAGTAACGCCCATAAATTTCCCAATACTTAGCTTAAACACGATTGAACTGTTCCTTATGTACTTGCGCCCTAGTCTTCACCATTTCCTCCAACACAAAATCTCAATTTTTCTAAGTACTCAAGGTACTTGAAGTACAACAAAATCGTAAGTCAATCCAATCCCATATTTATTTTTCATTGAAACTTTACAAATCCAAGTCAAATCAATCATCCTCAAAATCTGTTCCTAGCCCACATAAAATAAACTATACTTCAAAATATATTTAACTCAAACTCATATACATTCAGCACCATCTACCTCGACATCAAATAAATTTGATTACTTGTTTATTTCAAACTTCGAGATCGTAAAACTACACACACAATAAAAGATCTGCGAACAAATTTTATTCATAAAATATTTATTACATTTTACATTCGACAATTCACTCCTTCGATTACATTATATCCATCTACAATTTAAAACTATTATTCGACATGAAAAACTAAGTACTACGTGCCTCTTTTCACCAGAATCTGACATTAGCTCTGGCAAAAAGGGTAATGATATCCTAAGAAGCTCAATGAATATCAGGTTAGGGAACTTCTAAGCAGACCTGCCTGCGCAGAAAGACAGTAGTAGAAAATTGCAAGAAATTTTTTGGGTCGACAAGTTCTATAGGATGCCAAACCAGCCTTCGTATCATCATCTTCAATATGGGCAGTGGCCACTTCCTCGAACATTTAAAGATCTCCACAACCTTCTACAACTGCAACTGAAAGTTCTAATGGATGCCCCGCATGCAAACGCTCTCTACCTCCACCTCCTTCAAATACCCGAACCATCATGACCACCGGTACGAAATCAAACAAAAACAGAGACTTACAACTACACTTTACCTTTGTATAGTCATCACCCTCACTATCTACAATCTCAAGCCACTTGCTATGCCACGCCTGGGGCGACATCTTTACCAAAACCACCAAATAAATCCTTCTTTAAACCATCTATTTATAACCTCCACTTCCAATTACAAATTCTAATGTTCCGCATTAAATGCTCCTTGGGAAAAATATAACCCGATTCACTTGACTTTGACCTTGGAAATGATAACATAAAGACTATTGTAAACATTCAGCAACCTCTTCAGATTCTAGTTTCTTTTCGACACAACTACAAGTACTTATGTTGAGAATGGGGCGATTCTTGTAGTATATTTCCCAGATTTGAGAAGGATAAGCCAATATAACATAGTCAAAGACAGTCCAACATTTGTAAAGACTCCACGTTTATAACCACAAGTCCTCAACCTACTAAAGGTAGTTGTGGTGCTTGGTTAAGAAAGAGCTGTTAGAGATCCGTGAAGTTCGCTCACTACCCTCAAAATAGGAAACTGTTTTTCCCTTTTGTAAACTTCCTATATCTACTATTAATACAGGCAAAGAATAAATTATTCAGATTCACAACTTTACTTTTCATTCTTCCTTCCTGTACTATCAACCACAAAATTGTAATAACTAGCAAAGTATTGGATTTTACATCAAAATCCTCCTCGAGGTTGTGGTTTTTCTCAGCCTTTACTGAGTTTCCACATAAAATCTTATTCATTCTAGCTTATTATTGCACCATCCTTACTAAAAGTATTGGCAAAGATTATCCTCCTGGAAAACACGCCATTACACCCACCTCATATTTAAATTCTCGCAAACATTTGTAACCTCCCATATGTTACCATTTAGTTGGCAGGGCAAGCCTTGATCACATTCATGATGCCTTTAACAAGGTTGTATAAAGGCACCACTAACCCATATTCAAACTGGGAAAGATAATACAGAAAGCCCTCATCCAATTTACCTCCCCTATTCCCATAAAATACTCAAGGGAAACAGCCTCTGGAATTTTCCAGTGAGTTTTCTCATACTCCAAGTCAGGCAGTAAGAGAAATGTGCAATCACACCTCTTTTCCTCTGAATACCCCCTAAAATATCTCTCATTATACCCCATCACATCCCCCATATACCATTTATACTACTTTTCTACTTATTGAACTCCTTAAATACATCTGACTACACATGATATTGATAGAGATTAGCAGGGAAATCTGTAAACTCGAGTTAATCCTCCCCTTCCATCTCTTCAGAGTTGATCTTCCCCTCAACATCTAGAGCGACATCATTCGAGCTATTCTAAATAAGTTTGCTCCTCACAGAACTAACAACCTTACATCCTATACTTTTGTTAACTTTCGAATGACCCGAGGTGGAAGGCTCCATTAAGAACGAAATGCTTGAGAAAGAAGGACGTCTATTTCTAAGTTTTTTTGCTTGCATCTACACCTACATAATGGTTCAGGTATTTGGATCTATTTCTATATTTCTCTTTAATTGTTGTTTTTCATATAAGTAAAAAAATATATAGTAAATCTCTATAGTACTTTGCACAAAAAAAAACAAATTTCAATAACAACTTTTTCCTCAAACAGTATAGAAGCAAAAATTTCTCCATATAGTAAACTTTTCAAAATTCAAAATAAGCAAAAATTTACATCATCCACAAACACAAATATCAATCAAATCACATAATAGTAAGAAATTTGTGCCAAAGCACTCACCTTCAACAATAGATGATGAATCTGGAACACCAAACATTTCCTCCTTTACCACAACAACAGACAACAACCGATTCTTTTCCTCCTTAAAGATCATAATCTCCTTCACCCTCTAAAAATGATGATTTAACTCTGGGTTTTTCTCAACGATACCTTTATAATCTAATTTTCTCTCACTCTCTCTAGACATTCGTCTCTATATTTTTTTCAAACCTTTTGCAGATAAGAGGGAGAAGTTATTTATAGATTTCTTTTCGCTGGCAATTATTGGGACTCGTGTGAGTCATCCTTGATTTTTCAAATGAGGCGTCCCTTCCATCGCTCCTGTTAGTCTCATCACGCCTTTTGGAGAGATACACTCTTTCATAATTACAACCACGCCTATCATTAAATACATTTTTCTTTCTTCTACTCATTTTTCTCTCACACCTCTCCACATCCATAACTTCTTATTACCGACAATTCAAACTCATACTCTACTTTTCATCTTTACTGTAGAAAATCCAGAGTACTTGTATTCATTTCAATGATAATTCCAGAGCAACCAGATTCAAAATTTCAAAATCCAAATTGAATCCACATAAAAAAGAGCAAAATATGCAATGACCAGCAATATTTTTATTTTTATCCCATTAATATATTACGAACTGCCTTATAAGCAATCTCTCATAAGTAATTACATCTTAAACATCCTAAATGTCATGCAGCTCCACATCTAATCAATTCGCCACCCTCAATCAACTCATCTTTATCAGGTATCTCATCCAGAGAAATCTCTCTTATAGTAATCTTCTAAGCTTTAGGGTCAGTTATCATATCATGAAAAATATCACACCAAAATTATTGATCCAGTTCAATATCCTTTTCTCTTGTAATCAAACCTTCGTGCTGTAATTAAAAAATAGCTAGATCATCCTCATATCCGCGAAGCCCGAATATCCGTTCATGTACTTCTTTGACCTTTATCGCCAAACGCCCCTTTCTTGCATGACGAACTCTCTGAGAGTGAGTCCTCACACTTTTTACTAATTCCCAACTTTTATTTGCCACCTTATTTATAAGCACAGAGTACGATATCATTCAATCCCATCTTTTACGTTGCTAAGATATTCCCTGATACATATTATTGCTATCATAGTTATCCGCCCTAACAAACAAAGACTTATCTCTCCCCCTTAACTTGAAAAATACCTCCTTATTTGTCTAGCTATTGTTATGTTTCTTTTCAAATGGTACTTTTATAAAAATCATTTTGAGTTGTGGTTACTTATTTTTGTCATACAAAATTCATATTTTCATTAGTTCGATACACATTTTTTCAAACATCGTTCACATAATACATAACTCCACAGTTCGACACTTATTGCTTTCGATCTAACCATACTATATTCTACAGCTCGATATAATCAATTTCATATAGTAATTCAGAGTTTAAGACATTTGGTATCACAACACTTTTTTTTATTATCTTGGAAATGTACACTACAGCGAGCTTTACACGAAATAGTGAGTTACATATACTTCTTACAAAAAGTTCTACAAATTATAATCATTATCAGATATCTGTAAGATTTCCAAGTACGAGCACCAGCAGCTTCGTCCACCTCTGAAACCACCACTTCTGCAAGAAATGGAAGATGGTTGCAACAGAGATCTTCCTCCTCTGTAACCACCACCTCCACTAGAAAATGAAGATGGCTGTAACATAAATCTTCTACCACCGCCTCCACCTATAAAACCCAATCACTCGCAGGATAGTGGTAGTACTATTTTTTGTGGATGCTGGCCTCCTCATCCTCCTCAGTAATGACATCCTCTTCAAGAAAACGAAGGCACACCCTACATTTCTCACCCTCTACCACCAAATAATGGAACCACGCCATCTGGTAATAGTCGTTATCCGCCTCCACTACCTCCTCGTATGTCATACCATAATAGGTAGGATGCACTAGAATAGGAATAAGGAGATCTATGGACTGCATCCCAAAGTAACAAAACTGGAGTTCTTACACTTTGGTAAGAACCCTAGATTCATACACTTGATGTCTGGTTCTCACCATTATCACTATAGAGAAACTCCAAAAGATTTAAAAAGGCAAAAACTTGTAGAAGAATATTCGGTAGTGCAACAACGGTATTTATAGAAACATAACATTCAATGCAGGGAGAATTTCCAAAGCAGTCATAACTTAAAGAATACTTATGGGAAACCCAACAACTAATTAAACACAGTCACAGTCATTACAACATTTATATTCCCAACAATTCATTATACTTTCAAGGTAAATTCCACATTAACAAATCCATTATTGCCTATGTCAGACAACCTATTCATATTCCAATATTGAGGTTGATTGAACCTTCTCAACTCAAGATACATATGCCTTTAGTTGAGAGGGGGCGATTGTAGGGACTTATCCCTCGAGCTAGGATATTATCGAGCTAATACCATGTCGGACTCGCGCAATATGCACGTGACATACGCTATCAACAATGACACCTGAACTACGAGCTATAGAAGAACGTGGCTCGAGCACTCCAAGTGAAATAGAACAAGTCAAAGAAACTTATCTCATACGAACTAGTAGTTACAGAGATAAACTACACTCTTTTCCCAATTTAGGAGAACGTGCAAGAGATAGAATACAGGTAAAAAGGAATATAATACAGAAGAAAATTGGACTAACAAAATTTTATCTAGCTCAAGAAATCATAACTTGTAAATCAAAATATCTGTCTCAAGCACTAAAGTTATAATTACTAAATCCTCAAGCCAAGGTCGTGGTTTTCACCTATTCAATGGTTTCCGCGCTAACCACCTGTGTCATTTTTTATTATTGGTTATACTAATTGTGTTACAGGTACATTCAGTATAAGAGCTTATTCGAGCTATTGCAAAATTAGGCCCTTACAGCTTGAGCTTGGTACTGGGCTTGGGGATCTACTCTACGCCGACAAAAGAAAAAATCCTCGAGAGTGACTGGACTAGATAGTTAAATCTTAAGGTTTCCGTGCTTGTGTGGCGATCTCCATGCTCATGCCTAAAGCCATCGAGGGACAAAAAAATCACATTTGCAAGACTTGACGTCTTACTAATATAGTCGCTCGTACTATCACATTCCCTGAACTTTGAAAAGATGTTATTGCCGGCTTTGATAACAGTATGTATGACATACTCTGATACAGATATTGTTCCCACTTAACCACCCTAAATTGGATATGATAATCTCAAAAGTCATCTATAAGGGCTTATTCCACATCTTGACTTAAGGAGCCAGTCATGACCTACAATACTTAATCGATCTTATCAGCTCAAGATGACATAATACATTTATGAGGCAACTATAGAAGGGAAAGGATACATATTCTATTAATCATCAGCTGTTACGAAGACTTAACATAACCATATTATAACATTTAGGGATAGAAATGGGGAAGATTTGGGGAGGGGGAATTAATCGCATCCCCATCCCCATCCTCGCCTGACTTCCCCACCCTCACATTACAAAACTAAACCTCATCTTCGCCCTATTTAACTAATAAAGCTATTTTTTTAATAATTTTTTATTTAATTAGGCTTTTATTTGTATATTTAAACGGTAATGATGAGCGTGTAATTATGATATTTTTAATATACCAGAACATATATTTTAGTCGTCCATTATATTTAATTTTAGGTACTTATGCGCGTTTGTTTGATTGTAGCTATTGAAGATGAATATTTGAAACCAAGCTCTTAAAGTAAAGTAAAAGTATCTCCGACAGTTCATAACACAAAAAGTCAAAGGCACAATATATTTGGTCTCATGATTGAAGAAATATATACACAAATATTCTTGGAGAATAAGATCAAAGAAGATATTGTATCCAATATTTAATGAACGACTAAAATACATGTTCGGGTATATTAAAAATGTTATAATTACGTGCTCATCAGGTAATATCAATAAAATATTTAAATGGGGCAAGACGGGTACGAATTTTTTGAGGCAATCCTAAATCTGCCCCGCTTCCCTACGGATTTATGTTATGCTTCCCATAACCACCCCCATACCCGGTTAACACTTCCCAAACCCGCCCCTTACAGGGCGGAGCGGGTTAAATTACCATATCTAGTAACGCTCCTCTCATAACCAGGTGATCGTGGTCATTAATAATTATCTTGAGAACTATAAATTGGCTAAGAATTGAAAGAAGAATAAGAGTTATTTTGACTACCTAGAGAACACCACTTAATTTTTAAGGAATATTCGTTGTAACTTGAAATCGATAGTCAATAATATGATCCCTTGCAAATCCTCGAGAGAGGTCATGGTTTTTACATATTCAGAGGTTTATATGCTAGATTTTGTGCTGTATTTGGTTACTTATTATAGTCAGAGTATTTTTATTGCATTCAGTGTGAAAGACTAATTTTAAATTTTAAATTTAGGCCCTTCCAACATTGGTGTCAAGTAGAGTGCTACCCTACAACATCCAGGGCGGAGCCAAAGATCTAGACTAGGGGGTACTGGGGATTGGGGACAGAGCCCAAAAAAAAAAGGGTAGTTAATGAGATAATTTTTAGTAGTTTTGCTTATGAAGTTAGAAAAATAAAAAGGGTTTATGATGAGTTTAGTGTCATAATTATAAGAGCCTAAATTCGGGACTAGAGCTTAACTTCTCACACCAAAGATGAACAAAATACTAAACAATAATGAGCAATTACTATTAACGTAAGATTTAGTGTGGAAACCTTTGAATAGGTAAAAACCACGACCTGTTGTGAGGATTTGAAAGAAATGGTAATATTAACTTCATGACTACTGATTACAGGCAATATTTTGGATAGTTTTTCATAGACTTTCTAGATAGTTAAAGTCTATCCCTAATCTGTTCTTTATTAATCCTATTTATAAGTCTCATATTTTGACTGTTTAATAACCACTATCTCCTCTTAATGACTTACGTTACAAAACAGTTTTAACGAGTGTCTATAATGGTTGTGTAACGGTATGTGCATTTCCTCTTCCTTGTAATTGCTACTTAATATGCCATAAATGTGACACGTCGTCTTGTAATAATGAGGTGGAGCAAATGTTCACTGGCCGAAGCTAGGGCTTGAGCTTGAGTTGTTGAATAGGCCCTTACAATCGCCCCCTCTCAACTAAAAACATAGGTGGTTTTGGTTAAGAAGTTCATCCTACATCCGTTACCTAACGCTTCTGTCTTGATTTTGGTGCAGTCACCCCCGAGCATGATTTAAGTCAATTAACTAAATCTATTGCTTGGGGTTTGTATAAGTGTAAGAAGCAATAAAAGACTTCAATGTCGATCCCGTGCATGATTCAAGTCTATTGACCGAGTTTAATGCCTGAGGGTTATGTATTAATAGTTGGAAACAATGTAATAGCTCGTTCCCACAAGTTCTGTGCTTGAGCATTTTTCTTGAAAATGAATTTGTAACTGGCTCGAATACCTCGACCTCAAGCACCTTATTGAATATGAGCTTGATAATAAGTTGTTATGGTCCTGAGTACCTCAACCTTGAGCACCTTATTGGATATGATCTTGTTAGCAAACTTGAATTGAGAGCTCGTTAAAAGCTTAATAATGAGGTCGAACATCGAGCTTAGTTGATAGCTGCGGAAGAGCTTGATGATTTGGTCGAGCATCATTTTTGGCCAATGTGGTGGTATTGAGCTTGAACTTTATTCTGGTAATGAGCTTGAGGATAAGCTTGATCAGAAAGATGGTGAAGAACTTGATAATGTGGTCGACTATCGAGCTTATTGATTGGGATTTCCTATCGTGAAATTGATTAGTAACTATTGGATTTGATACTTGTGACAAATCTTATCGTTTGCACAAACGGCATTGTAGGGACCTGTCTCCCAAGAACGTGGATCGAGCACTACAAAAAAATATGAACAAGTCAAAGTCACCTATCTCCCACGAACTAGTAGTTACTCATTCAACTACCGTCTGCCCTATTTTTAGAAGAACGTGCCTCTATAGGATAACGAACTGTGAGTGAGGTCTATAAAATGGATGAGTTCCAGTGGAGAAAGAACCAAGAATTTCTAGCTCAAGAGATCACTTGTAATCAAATATTAGCCTCAAGCAATAAAAGTTACAGTTACTAAATCCTCAAGCTGAGGTCATAGTTTTTACCTATTCAAAGGTTTCTACGGTAATCACATGTGTCTGTTCTATATTGAGTTGCATTAATTCTTGTCACATGTACATTTGGTGTAAGAGCTAATTTTAAGCTATTTTGAGCTACTACAAAATTTGGCCATTACATTTGGTACCATCCCATGACCACGTGGTTAAATCTGCTTACCTTTTCCATTCTCGGCACATTCGACTAATTTATTGCATAGAAATTATAGAAAGTTGGTCACACCGATGACCAACCTTCAATAAAAGAACCTACAGAGTGCATAGACATTGAAGGACTTAACAGATTTAATTATAATTGTACCAAGCTGGTTCAGCAAGATAAGGAGGCCCTCGTTCACTTCTTACGAATGAACAGAAACATCTTCGCTTGAACTTTCGGCGAAATGACAGAAGTCGACCCAGCCAAGGCCTGTCACAGATTAACCGTTAACAACAATGCCACGACAGTCAAACAAAAGCTTAATAGACTAACCTCATCTTCGAGATGAAGTCAGTAATGAAATCGATAAATTGATTACATTTAGATTCATTCGAGAAGCTAAGTACCCGAATTGGATCTCCAACATTGTCATAATTCCAAAGAAGAATGGGAAAGTTTGAGCTTGCATAAATTTCACAGATCTCAACAAACACACTCGAAAGTATAGTTTTCCTCTTCCAATTATTCATCAAATTCTCGATTTAACGGCAGGCCATAAACTTTTATCTATGATGAATACTACTTTTGGATACAATCATATACCACTTTCATAACTGAAAGAGGGCTATATTGTTATAGAGTCATGCCTTTCAGACTGAAGAATGCTGGAACAACTTATCAAAAGTTAATGATGACAATGTTCAAAGCACACTTGGGGAAAATTATTGATATATACATCAATGATCTACTCTGTAAAAGCTTACAAGCGAAGGACCATATTACCATTCTCGCTATGGCCTTCCACATTTTAAGCTCATACAAAATAAGGCTCAACCCTGATAAATGTCAATTCCGAGTACACTCTGACAAGTTCCTGGGACACATCATCAGCAAGAAGGGGATTGAAGCTGACCTAGATCAAATTCGAGTTCTCCTCAATATACCATCTCTGAAAATAAAGAAAGAGGTCCAGAAGCTCGCTAGGTAGATCGCCGCTATCAATCGATTCATCTCTAAATCTTTAGATCGATGTCGGTGGCTATTCTTATTACTTCGAGTATGTACCAAACGAGAAAAGGTTTAACCTAATGAAGAAATCCATTGGACAGAAGAATGCGAAGCAACTTTTCAAGAACTCAAATAAATTTGGGAAAGTCTCCCATAATGAGAACCCCAATTGATAATAAAGAATAAATCATTTACTTTGAAGTTATAAAATACTCTCTAAGCTTGGTCATCATTCGACTTGATGGAAAGGTTGAAAAGCTGGTGTATTTCATCAGCAAAACCCTCACTTCGGCAAAAACACGTTATTCCAAGATCGAGCGACTCCTTCTAACTCTTGTATATACTTCATATAAGCTCAAACACTACTTCTAAGTTCATTATGTCAGAGTTACGATGAACTACCCACTCTGGGAAATTCTATCAAAAAAGACAAATTGAGAAGTGCAATAATGGTCTGTCAGCTTGGGAGAACATGATATCAACTTCCAATTGCGCTATTCAGAAAAAGGTAAAGCAATTAACAATTTTCTAGCAGATTTTCCTGTAGAAGATCCAGATTGGGAGGAACACGACCTTGACCTCACAGAAGAATTACCTGAAGTTCCACCAACCAAACCCTTTGATAAACGAGCTGAATGGATTACAAGAAAAGGATGAAGACTTCTTACAAATGGCTCAGTAGGGCCCACACGATTAGCTATTTGAATCGTCTTTATTACCCCCATCAAACAGCAGAATCGAGAAATCAACCTGCTTAGATTTTAAAACCTCGAATAATGTTACAGAATACGTAGCGTTAATTCATGGGCATGATCTAGCGCTAGAACTTGTTGTTCCTGAGCTATCAGTCTATGCAAATTCATTACTAATTGTCCACTATTACTCTGAACAGTACAAGGAGAATGGTAAAATAATCGACTATGCAGCCCTCGTTGATGATAAGATAAACAGATTTACGTAAGCTACTCTCAGCTATTTACCATAAGGAGAAAACAGACATGCCAATTCCTTAGCTTACTTAGCTGGGATCTTGGGTATAGAATCACGATACCTTCAAATTGAAGTGATATCAATCCCCAACTTTGATCTCCACTCTGTATGTGCGATCAACACTGGGGGCGATAAAGAGGAGGATGATGATTAAGGGAAACCTTTTATCGCCTATCTCGACTCGAATAATGGATGTGACGGACCTCTTCCAGCAAATCCAAAAGAACGCCGACAGCTAATCAAAAATTTAAAGCGCTATATAGTTCAAGAAGGTAATTTATATCGGAGATCAGTAACATGGCCTTATCTTAAGTACCTCTCAGAACTACAATCCGATGGAATGCTCAAAGATTTATATGAAGGAACTTGTGGCTCCCATGCTACAGGTCGGTCACTTGTAAATGGAGCGATTACATAAGGAGTATTCTGTCCTGGAATGCGCTAGTAAGAAGAAGAATACTCACGAAGATGCGACGAATGTCGACCACACGAACACATGATATGAGCCACTGTACTCGAGCTCATACGAGTATGGTCTTCTGGCCTTTTAAGAGGTGGGCACTCGATCTAGTGGGAAAATTTCCCAATACACCGGGTAACCGACGTTTCTTACTTATGGCAGCAGATTACTTTACAAAATGTGTGGAAGTAGTTCTTCTTTGTCGAACTAAAGAATAAAAGGTCATCTATTTTATCAGGGAGCATATTATCATACGATTTGGATACCCTACCTGATTCAGATTGATAATGGGCCACAGTTCGTTAGAGAAAGGGTCGTGGCTTTCCTCAACTAATACAACATCATTCATTCCCCATCCAATCCATACTACCCCCAAGGAAATGGACATGCCGAAATCACCAATACGACGATAGTGGATAGAATCAATAAGAAGGTTCAATCGCAAAAGAAAGGAAATTGGATACGGGAGGTACCACACGTCTTATGGGCACATCATACTACTCCAAGACAATCAACTGGATGTTACCCATTCCTCATGGCTTTTGGCACAGATGCCATCATTCTAACGGAATACCACCATCTTATCATAGATCACAAGCTAACAGACGAAGAGAATAAGTTTGAACTAGTTTACAATTTGAACTGGATCGATGAGACCCAAGATCATGTTGTTGCTAATCTGGGTCAATATTATCATATTCTAGTCAGCTCGTACATGAGAAGAGTCCGACGTCGTGAGTTGCAAATCAACGATCTTGTCCCTAGAGAAATTCTGAAGAGCAGAAAAGAGTTAAATGCTGGAAAGCTCACAAAAAATTTGAAGGGCTTTTTCCTCATCGTTGGCCGTACTGGCCTCGGATCATATTACCTCATGATAGAGAAGGGCGCCCGAATACCAAACCCCTGAAATACTAGGAGATTGAATCGATATTATCGTTAAATTCCTTGTTCCCAAATACATAATACTCTATTCTAATTCTTTACATTCCAAAAGTGAGATTCCAATGTCTAACAGTGTATATATTCTTTTCTACACAATGAAAACTTTCTAGGTTTTTCCCACATTACTCTCTACAGACATACATATAGACTCTAATAATCTCAAAGATTAAAGTAAAGGTAACACTAGCTTGCAATCGATACATCTATACAAAAATTAAAGATTAAAGCAAAGGTAACACTAACTTTTAATCGATACATCTATATAGAAATCAAAGATTAAAGCAAAGGTAACACTAGCTTTTAATCGATACATCTATACAAATATCAGGGCCTAAAACAAAGGTAATACTAGTTTTTAATCAATGATCTCTACTATCTTTAAGACACAAAATAAAGCATAGGTAAAAATAACTTTTATCTCCCTAGATGTCTACAATACAGAAATAATAGGTCACTTATGCTGGTTTTTCTTGCGGAAGGGCAGTTGTGCTCTCTCCTTCAGTGGGAGATCGTGAAGCCATAAAATCTCGAGCTTGAGCAGTTTCAACCTATCTTCCTCTTTCCACTTATTCTCCAGTGCTGGGACCTATATCAATTGCCATTGAGTTCAAGCAGTTACCTCGATCTATTTCAGCATTATAGATACAACATTTTAAAACTAAACAGTCATGCAAGGTATCCCTTTCGAGTTCAAGCTTCTTTACTTCTTCTATAAAATAGGTAATTACTGTCATTATCTTCCTCGAGTGTGCCTCATCCAGGAAAATTCTGTGTCAGTATGGCATGGCTAACTCAACAAAATTTGTTCTTAGCTTCTTATGATGTTTATTCAAATTCACCTAATGGGTATCTGCTTACTCCAAGCGTCGCTCTAAGCCCGATATAACCTTATTCAAATTCGATATCAACACCGTCGCCTATTCCTGCTCTGCACAATTTTTCATTTTTAGCTCTTCTACTTCACCACGTAGTGCCCCCAACTCTACCTCATTTAGATCACGTCCCCCGACAATCGCTATTTTCAACTGCTTATCATTTCTCTTGATAACTTCATTTCACTCTTTCTCTTTGAGGAGAGTACCCTCTAACCTATCACCACTCTCTCTAAATTTTTTATTAGCCTTCTTTATAGTAGCACGAATGCAAACTAAATCTGTCTCCAACTCTTTAATTTAGACTGAGGAATTAACCACATTACCCTTGGCAGTCATAACCTTAGCGCCATTCTTTTTCTTCTTTGACCTCTTTCCATCCTTGACTTTCTTGCCATATGAACTAGACAAGTTCGCCTTCAACCTTGCAACTTGCTCATTCAGTTTGTCACATTAATTTTGGGTGACCCGAATATCGATATTGTAATGGCCAAATTCCATAAGCTCGAAGTGGCTTGGAATTAGCTCTTACACTAATATAACTGTGACAAAAATCTAATAGAAAACAAGAAATGATACAAGTATTTAGTATGGAAAACCTATGAATAGGTAAAAAAACTACGACCTCGAGCTGAGGATTTTTGTAATAGTGACGTTTTATTGCTTGAGGCTGATATCTTATTACAAGTGATCTCTTGAGTTTGAAATGCTTGACCTTGTGATTAAGAAGTTGGAGATTTTAAGAATCTAGAAAATATAGTTTTCTTGGCAATTTCTTATGTAATTTTCTGGTCCTTGTCTATTCCAGAACTTCTTCTTTATATAGGCATTCTCTACAATTCTTCATTGTACTGAAACACGTTCTCTGAACAATGTGGTTAGTGGCAGTTGCCTGAGTAAATGTTGAGTTTGTGAGAGACAGGTGGCTTTGACTTGTTTAGGTTTATCTGTATGAGCTTGACCCACATCTTTCATTAGTTCGTAGAGTAGGTGGCAGTGTTAACTGGAAGAGTCATGTTGAGAATGCATGGATCTATCATGGAGTTAGTTTGAACTGAAGATAGCTCTATTTAGGTAAAATTGAGAGGCAGCCCCCTACAATCGCCCCCTCACAGCTGAAGTCACCAGTGGCTTTGGTTGAGAAATAATTTTTGGGTATATAGGTATTCGGGTTAGAAATTTGAATTATAAAGGAAGTAATGATGATGTTTGACTGCATGGAAACTGTGAGTGGTATGGGGGGATGTACGTGCATTGAATGTTTGATGGGACTATTGATGTATGTGACAGTTAGGGTTTAAAGAGTTTTGCTTATATTAAATGATGACGCTTCGAAAAATGTTTCTACATAATAAATGTAGGGTTTTATAAATTGTACTTATTCTGAGGTTTGTGGCAAAGAACGTTTGTTCTTTTATAATATTCTCTAAAATTGTTGAAGATGGTGAAGACCTGTAAATTAGTTCTTGAGGAGAGAATTGCTTATGAAATGTAGAGGTTGAAGTTGAAATATTTTACAGATCAGTCCTTGAAAAATCCTACTCCTGTTCCAGCTTTTCTGACGTATCAAGGAATGTTGGAAAATGAAGCGACTGAAGCTAAGGAGGAGTTTTACTACAGATGGAGGTTTTACCACGATATCTTAACAAGCGAGCAACGTTGGGTTTGTCTCCGTATTTTTACGGAAGACAAAGTTGGGGAGACTGATGCAAGGATAAGCGTGACTGCGGGGTAATTACGCTGATGTCTTGTGCTCGAATTGTTTCTATTGTCGGGCCCTCTTCATCTCTACCAACTCTACGAGGGTAGTAGTTATAGAAGAGGCGGCGATGATAATGGAGGAGGAAGATGAAGAATGGAAGTCTGCTTCTGTACTTCTATCGCTACTTTGCACTGAGAAGACCTTCAGTTTGATAAGTTGGTTTAAGCACTGAGTCTCCTACTTTCATAGCTTCCATTTTAAGTTCGTTTGGACTTTGACCAAACTCATGAGAGGGAGGATACTCGTTGTTTCCAATGTTTACTTTGCTTCAGGGTGAAAAATTACTGAAGTTGAACGAACTGAAGGATTTGATGTTTTGGAGTGCCTGAAAGACTTGTTATCTGCAAAATACCTAATGTTGATTTCTTGAAAGACTTGTTATCTGTAAAATACCTGATGATGAGTTCTTGAAAGACTTATTTTCTATAAAAGTACTTGTAATTTGTTTCGACATGAATAAAGTTTTTTTATTCAAACTTTGTATTGATATAGAATAGAATAACTTTAGAAATCGAGCTGTATGATCAGAAGACTTTCGAATATTGTATGAAATGAAATGCATGAGATCAGAAAGTATATATATTTTTAGTATAACCAAACTGTAGAAATTTGCTTGTAAAGTGAAAATATTTGTGTAAGTGTCAAATATGATTTGACCTGTATACTAAAATTGTGGGGGAAAGAAAAGTATAAAAATTTTAAAATAAAAAATTGATCTTGGAGAGGTCATTCTAGAATATTAGATTTTGAAAGAATAAGGTTGATTTGGAATAGGAGCAAATGATGGGGGTCGATAGGGAGAGATATGTTCAAATAACTTTTCTCAAGATATTAGGGTTCTGTTACGAGTTAATAGGATTATATCACGACTTGTGGGGGATTGGCAGTAAAAATGTATAAATATGGGAGGAATGAATTCTAAGTAAGGGGAAGGAAATAAGAATGGTTGGGACTCGATCTGAAAGAATTTGTTATGCCGCTGAGGGGCGATTAACGTTAAAAATATCCAAAGTGCGGGAGGGAATTTTTAGATTATTGGATTATGAAGCTGAGTAGCTTGTGAGGGAGGTGCAACTAGAAGGTTTAGATAGGATTGGGAGGGAACTTGAGTATGAACGTTGTTTTTATAACGAGATGTTCCAAAAAATTGTGAGGATCCTACAGTTCTAAAAGTTTATGTGAGAGAGCTTGTTGTAAAAGAGATCGAATTGGAAGATGTGAGGATTGCTGGAGGATATTTGATCGGATGTGGTTCCCCAAGACATCAAGGTTGCTTTAGGTGTAATTATATGTGAAGAAAAGAAAATAACATAAATAGGTGTAAAATGTATATATGTAATCATATAAGTTTAAATAATTTCAAAGAAGTGGAATGATAATAAGAATTAAATAGATCCTCTATTGTTGTGAATGCTATTTGTGACTGCTGTAAAAAATGAATTTAAAAATATTTGTAATTTGGTTATTGAAAATTTGTTATGAGAGCTTTGAAAATGATGTCATTGCTGCTATAAGTAGAAGAAGCAAGCATAGAAAAAGCAAGAAGCTTTTGATTTTGTTCCTTGTGTAAAAGCTGTGAAAACCCGATTGCGTTTAAGCGCGAGTCATCATGAGTGTGGTTAGGTCATAGGGAGATTTGGAAAAGGGAGATTAAAATAGATTAAAATATAAGGCAAAGGGCCATAATGGGAAAGCGTTTTTGCCGAAAAGGTGTAAGACGTCTGACATAGATAGCGGAAGGGATGTCTCAGTTCCAAAACTGAGGACGGCTTGTGCGAGGCTCAATAACTGCCAGCAGTTAGAGCGAGAAAATATAAATACTGTTTCATCTTCGTCATTCAAACATTTCGCAACTTTTGGAAACTTGAAGAGCAGTGAGAGAGGATGGAAGAAGAACGACAAAAATAACAGAGAAACTCGTGAGGAGTTAATCGAAAGTGATCAATAGTCAAACTGTGAGAGAGTTGCTGAGATTGAGTCACGAAGGTGGTTATAGAGCGACGTTTTGAGGGAAGGATTGGCACTACCTCGGATTCCTATTATGACGTAAAAGGTTAGTATAAGATTTGTGTTGTACGTATGTGTTTTTTGAAGATCGTACTCTGTACTTAGGTAAATCTAAAAATTGCTATTTATAGTAATCTATGAAAATCCGTGGTATATAATGTATGAAAGATATTTGTATGCGAATGATGTATATGCAAAAGATAATGATAGATACCTGAACATGTATGTAGGTTGATCACAAGGAAAGTTTGTGTATGATAAAAATCCTTTTTTGTAGTTGATATGGTGAGTTCCTCTATAAATGAGGTATCAAATTCTGGTCGGTCGGCTGAGTCTAAGATTGAAATGTCTGAAAGTGAGGAAGAAGTAGGTGTTGATAAATTTCAAGATTTCCCTGGAAGATTGGTATCCTATCCTCCCCGCTTAGATATATTCAAAGAGTTTTGCAAAGCCAAGGCTTCTTTAGGAGGTAGATGGGGTAACTATATAGAATATGTCGGCAGGCAATTTAGGGGTTGTACTGTAGCAACGGGAGTGGAATAATTTTATTTACTGGCTGATCTGAAGAAGAAGAAAAGGGATAGGGGTATTGACGAATATATCGATCTCTTTGGAGTATTTCAATAGGAATATTCAAAGTCAACTTTCAAAGGGTTTTTTATGTTACATGTCTCAGTTGGAGTACGGGTTGAGTCTTCCCCATAGCAATCTGGCGAAAGGGATTATGAATCTCATCGGGACTTGCCCCGTTCAGATGAACGGGAACATGTAAGAGGTGATAAGCGTTTGTGAATCTCTGAATACATGGTGGGAAGGTAATGGGAGTAGGAGGAGGATATCCTCTGAGGATGTTTTGCAGTTTTATGGGGTAAAAAACTATTCTACAAGTGAAGGGGCATATTTATTTGTGAATTTGACTCGACCTCGCTTCTTCGATCTGAACTCTGCTGGTCGACCATGAAATGATAATGTGATATGAGTGAAAGGTAATTGCCTTTAGAGAGATGATGAGGAACCCATGGAACTTCTGTTTAGGACTGTATAACAAAGTAAGTATAACAATATATAATGTATGAGATTGATAGTTGAAATTGTATGATGCTTTGCTGATGATAATGTTTTATGAATGACAGCTCCCAAATCTCAGGTAGCGAGGAAAGAGTCATTATTAGATATAGTTGCTAAAAAAGAGACAGAGCTCGAGGCTGTGTTGGAAGAACTGGGCATTAGCAGGAAGAAGCGTGTTAACAGTCAAGTCAAAAAAGTTTAAAAATCTCAGTCGACAAGGCTAATGACGAGTGCTGACGGCAATAAGAAGAAGGGAACTGATGAGGAAAGACGAGTCAACTCGCCCAAGCCCCCTGGAGTGAACTGCACAGGATTACCTGAGTCCACTTTGTCAAACAATTTAGCTCGAACGTTTCCCAAGAAGCAAATGTTGAAGTGTCCTTCGACCTCTGGGGCCACAGGAAGTGGTGAGGCTATGAAAAAGAGAAGGGTTAAACCTTCTGACATGTAGGGAGTGAAGGTCGCAGAAGATTGACCTATTATGGAGGACGATTTGAAAGAGGTAGAGGAAAAAGCCAGGTTGGCAGCTCTCCACGGGGATGAGAAGATGAGCAAAATGGTTGGTTCATATGTTCGAGTATGTATTGTGATGACTTTGGTATTATGATTCGAGCTAATCAATGAGGTCGATTTGTTTGTTTTTGTAGGCTGCTCTTCTGATGAAGGGAATATGCCTCGGGGTCATGGAGGAGAGAGCTGAGCTAAAGAGGAAGAAGGTCAAGCTTAAAAAGAATGTAGCTCAATTAAAAGCTGATTTGCTCAAGGTGGGAAAATGGATGGAGGCTCTAAATGCTTCGCAAGTGGTAAAGATCAACAATCTACATGCGGAAGTAAGAACGAATTTAGAGGAGGTGGTAGTTGAGCGTGAGAGACTTGGGCGCCACCTTGTTTCAAAAGGATATTCTGATGATGAGGTGGATGCCATTAGGGCAGACACCTATATGGAAGAGGAGGAAGATGATGAGATTGAAGATATTGTTGTTGGCATTGTAGACGGCCAGGATGGTGTTTTTCCTCAAATGGTGAGAGACAACCAAGGGGATGACAACGAGTGTCCAGAAGGGGAAACTAAGAAGGTAGAGTAGTGCGATGGTTTTGTGATTGTTCGAATATTTGGGAATGTTTGTAAACTGATTGGATATAATTCCGCAGGCTAGGTTGTTTTTGTAAACCTTATTGTAGGAACTTAAGGACATATGTCTCAGAATAAAAGATTTAGAGGCTGAGCTTGCAAAAGAGAGAGACTCCTCTGTGTCCCTGTTGTCATCGCAAGCGGAGCTGCAGGTTAGAACAAAGTAAGAAATATTTGATTATTTATGCTTCATTAGTATAGAGCTACAAAGTAATAAATAGAGCATAGAGATGAACCAAAAACCTGTTATCGGCTTAGGGGCAATGGCACTGAAATGTCGCACAGGAAATATCTAAGTATTGATTAATTTAAAATATAGAGAAATTGTACCTTAGACTTGGAAGTATGTGTTATGGAGCATCCATCTGAGATTGTACTTCGACCTTAAGTTTAGAAGTAGTCTTACACGGTAGATGTCAAAAAATAGATATATTGTTAGAAATGTGTTATATATGGTGACTGAGTATCCTGAATTGAACTTGATATAATGTATATGTAATGTGCAGGTCGAATTGGATTCAACTAGCTTGTGCGAAGGTGATGTACGCCAATATAACCAAGAATTTGAAGAGGAGTTTGATAGGATGAGAGAGGCAAATGAAGATAGAGAAGATCAACATGTAAATGTGCACTTCAAGTTTGTTGAGGCAACATAGAATGTTATCGACCTAGCTCGACAAATCGAGGAGAAGGATGCCAAAATTGAGAAAGGGCAAAAAGAGTCTGCGGAGTTAATTGATCATGCAGCAAAACTTAAAAGCCAGAATGATGCGTTGATGGTAAAGAGCAGGGAGGCTGACATGGCTCGTTATCGTATACAGGCGCTAGAAAAATTGGAGGAAGGTTTAATTCAGTCGGTGGCGGGTTTGAAGAATGATTTAATCAAGAAAAGTAACAATCGGGAGCAAACTCGAGCTGATTTAGTGAATAGTAGGAGTGAGTTAGAGCGATTGAAAAGGAAATGGGTTGATAAAGATAACGAGCTGAAGAGATCTTAAGACGATCTATCTGCGTCTGAAGTTACAGTTGAATAATTGTCTACAACTTTACATGCCGAAGATTTTGAATTTCGGACGGTGCAACGTAAATGTGATGAGTTGAACGAAAGAGTGGCGTAATTGAAGACCGAATTGGCGCAGGCCAATTCACGTGTCAGACACGCCAAGGCCAGAGAACACTCGAGGAAGAATAAAAATGATGCCAAGGTCTCTCTTGTACAAGAAGATGTAGTCTGCCTATTAGCTCGATTAAGTGAACAGTGGGGGATGTAGCTTGAATTCAAGGTCATGTGCGAAAAGGAGTTGAGCGGTTGAGGGAAAGTAAAAGGAAGCTGGATGCTGCTTTTTCTTGGGAACAAGGGTTAAAGCAGACTATCAGAGGGAAGGATATTTTGATACAATAAAAATACTAAATGTTATAGAAGATTCTGGATGTGCAAGAACTGAACAGGGAGATTGAGGTACTTTGTGCTCAGGTAGTCGATTTGGAAGCGATTAATCGAGCTGAATGAGCAAAAGCCAACAAAAAATCGGAAGAGAACATTGCTTTCACAGATTGGGTAGATAGAGAAATAACATGGCTAAAAGAACAGTATACGAGGTCAAAAGAACACTTTCAAAAGGCTAGAGAAAATTTCTCTAGGTCGGTTGTAACTGAGGCATCACACTCAAAATTGTTGAGGGCAGTCTTTGCTTATTTTGAAGAGGAGGTAAAAAGGATTGAGTTAGAAAGAGATACCTTGTTCAACAGTTTTTCAGACAGGGGATATATTTGCAGAACTGATGTAGATCGAGGAAATTGTATGCAGTCCATGGAAACAGATCTAGGCCCTCGGCCTGCTGAATTCATAGAGCATGGCCGAATTATTGTAACTTCTCGAGCTTGAGAATTTATGACTGATAGACCTCCTGTTGCAGGGGGAATTCAAGAATTTATGGTTGGCTAACCTCCTATTTCTGGGGAAAGCATAGCTGACATCCCAAAAGCAAAAAAGGATCCATTGTAGAGGTAGTATATGTAACCTGAAATAGAAAGTAATTGTTGCAGTTAAGTTGAGAGATGAAAGCTAGTATTACCTTTGCTTTATCTTATGTCTATTAGAGTTTTGATGTAAAATAAGTGTTACCTTAGTTTTAATCGCTGAGATTTAGTAGAGTCAGCCAAACCAAGTATTACCCTTGATTTAACTGGTATCTGGTAGAGTCTTTGATGTAAAACAAATGTTATCTTAGTTTTAATCACAGAGATTTAGTAGAGTAAGCCAATCCATGTATTATCCTTGATTTAACTGGTATGATGTTATAGCCATATTAAGGTAGATGAAAGCTAGATTTACCTTTGCTTTATCTTATGTCTGGTAGAGTCTTTGATGTAAAACAAGTATTACCTTAGTTTTAATCATAGAGATTTAGTAGAGTCAGCCAAACCAAGTATTATCCTTGATTTAACTGGTATGATGCCGCAACCATAATGAGGTAGATGAAAGCTAATTTTACCTTTGTTTTATCTTATGTCTGGAAGAGTCTTTAATGTATAACAAGTGTTACCTTAGTTTTAATTATAGATATTTAGTAGAGTCAACCAAACCAAGTGTTATCCTTGATTTAACTGGTATAGAGGTCTATTGAAAGCTAGTATTATCTATATTTTAATCTATATGTTGTCTACGAAGTGGAGAGATGTATGGGAAAAAACTTGTAAGTTTCATTAAATAGAAAAGAATTTACATTGGATGGAGATGGAAATCTTATTTTTGGAATGGAAAAAGCAAGAATTTGAAATAGAGTAGTGAGGGACTTAACGATAATACCGTTTCAGTCGCCTAGTGTTCTAAGGATTTGAAATATGAACTCCCTCTTCTGTCATGAGATAATATGATCCCAGGCCTGAGAGACCTGTGATAAGGAATGGACCCTCCCAATTGTCTGCTAGTTTCCCAACATGAGGCTATTTGCGGTGTTAGGTATTTCTCTGAGGACGAGACCATCGATTTGGAAGGTAGGACTTTTGACGTATTTGTTGTACGAACTGACCAGCATATGGTGATATCGAACTAGGTTAGCGATGACGCGTTCCCTGGTTTCATCGATCCAATTGAGTTTGTAAGCCAATTCAAACTCCTTTTCCTCGTCAGTTAGCTCGTGATCTTTGACTGGATGATGGTATTCAGAGGGAATGACGGCATTGGTACCATAGGTAAGAAGGAATGGAGTGCAGCCTGTCGACTGACGTAGAGTAAAATGATATGCCCATAAGACATGAGGAAGTTCGCGAACCCAATTCCCTTTAATTCTGTGTGTATAGCCTTTTCTTGAGCCCATCCACGATGAATTTGCTGGTAATTTCGGCTTGGCCATTGCCATGAGGGTAGCAAAGATTAGATGGTGAGTAGATGATATTGTGTTGATTGAGGAAAACTACAACTTTTTCTCCAACGAATTGGGGCCCGTTATCGATACGAATTAGGTAGGGGTACCCAAACTGAGTAATGATGTGTTCGCAGATAAAAGAGATGACCTCTTCTTCTCTGGTTCGACAGAATGGAACCACTTTTACCCATTTTATAAAATAATTAATAGCTGCGAGTAGGTAGTGGCGGTTACCTAGAGAATTAAAGAATTCACTGACAAAATTGAGTGTCCATCTTTTGAATGGCCAAAGCACCTTGCTTACATGGATTTCGAGCGTCGGGGCATAGATCATCTGTCCATGTCGTTGACATACGTCACATTTGCGTGAATACTTTTCTGCTTTCCTGCATATGCCAGGCCAAAAGACTCCTTGTGTAATGGCTTTGTTTACCAGTGATCGACCTGCGGCATGAGAGCCACATGTCCCTTCATCTAGATCGCAGAGCATCTCGTCTACTTTTCTGCTTTGAGAGGCACTTGGGATAAGGCCCCGTGACTGAACAGCGGTATAAGGTACCATTTTGATTAGTATAGCACTTTGAGTTGTCTATCAGCTGTCGGCGCTCCTTCAGATCTGCTAGAAGTGGTCCTTCGCATTTGTTGTCGATTCCGAGATAAACTAAGAAAGGCTTTCGCCAATCGTCGCCTCTGCTTTTATCGCCTTCAGTGTTGATCGTGAATGCAAAAATGCGATCAATGTCGGGGGTTAAAATCACTTCAATCTGGAGATATTGAGCTTCTGTACCTAAGACCCCAGCTAGATATGCCAAGGAATTAACTGTTGAAGATTGTAAAATTTTGCCTGTGGGTCTTCAAGATTGAAGGTCCAGGTAGTGCGAGCAATTCATTTGGAGATCTGGAGATGGGCTACAGGGTTCGATTTCAAGTGGGAGATTGTTGGGTGTGAACTCGAATGTGAAGAATGGAATTGTCGAAGACTGATATTGTTGAAGTCGTTCGAACAAGCTTAGATGCCGTTCGAACGAGAACTCTATTTTTTGTGATTTTAGACTTTGTTCATCAAAGTTGCTCAAACGAGCTTGGATGCCGTTCGAACGAGTTGTCATGTTTCTAGGGCTAGAGACCAACTATCGCAAAGTCGCTCGAACGACTCGTTGAGATCCGTTATACTTGTATTTAGTTCTCTAGTATACAAAGAGGTCTTAAGTTATTTTGTTAACCTATCTTGGTGAGTTTAATTCTAGAGAAACCTAGGGTTTGAGAGACTCCATTAAAGCTTGAGAAGCTTGGAGAGATCGTTTTAACCTTTGATCTTTGATTAGTGAATTGTTAGCGGGGAGTAGTTTTTTATCCACAAGGGTTTTCCACATCCCTTATCCGGGTAAATTATTATGTTCTTGCTTTCGTATAATATCTTATTGGCATTTCTGTTTATCGTTCTTGGGGCGAGGGATTGGGATTAGCTACCCTGATTCCTAACATCAAAGTATTTATTTTTTCCTCACGGAAGATAATCGAGTGTTGCTTGCGCAAACTTAATTATCTTATCCACAACGAGGGATGCGTATTTGATCATCTTGCCATTCTTCTTGTATTTCTCAGAGTAATGGTGGACAATGAGTAGTGAATCTGTGTAAACTGAGAGTTCGGGGACGCCGAGCTCAAGAGCGAGGTCGAGTCTATGAATGAGAGCTTCGTACTCGGTGACATTGTCTGAAGCCTCATAATCCAAGTGGATTGATTTCTCAATTCTGTCGTTGGATGGGGCAATTAATACAATTCCAATTCCTGACCCTGCGGGTCCTTCTGATTTATCTGTAAGAAGTCTCCACCTTTTCCTTGTAATCCATTCAGCTGGCTTGTCAAATGCTTTGGGAGGTAGATCTTCTGTAACTTCCTCTACAAGGTCAGGATCGTGCTCCTCCCACTCGGGATCTTCCACTATAAAATCTATAAGAAAATTGACAATGGCCTGACCCTTTTTAGAATGACGTTGTTTGAACTTGATATCATGTTCTCCCAAACTGACTGACTGACCACTGTTGTACTCTCCTTGATTTTTCTTGTTTGGATGGAACCTCCCGGAGTGGGTAGTCGTCATGACTATAAGAAAATAAGGTATTGGCTACAGAGGAGTTTTAGTTTTTGCCACTATTTTGTCGGTGACAAGCTGGCCCAAATAATTATGTGGCTATTAGAGTGAAACAGTGGCCAAAAGGTAGCTTGCAAAAATAAATTGATGACAAAATTGCTGCTTTGGCAAAATTGTGGGGAAAGAAATAAAAACTATGGCAAAAATATATGCAAATTATTTGAACTCCCACAGTCCTGCTTTGTTCTCTCGCTGAAATCCCTTTATACTCTCCACACTCTCTACTCTTGGAATTTCCAAAACCTTTTTCACCTCTTTCACCGATCTTACTTTTACCAATTCTCTTTATCAATTCAAGACTTAGTTCTCTCTCCTTCGCTCTATCCCCAATCAAAATGAGGTAATGTTTGATCTATTTTACTCTAGATTCTAGAATCGATTTGAGTCCCTTTTGATGTATTGATCTCTGATTTTGATTTTTTTGTTATATGTAGTTATGGATTCAGTAAAAGTTGGGGATAAGGTTGAAGAAGAACGAATAAATTATCTTAGTGATTTCAAGTTTTTGGGTTCATGGTGATGATCCCTTTCTTTTTCTCTATGTAGGTTTTGATTTGAACCTCTAATTTGCTTGATTTGATCTTTCTTGAAGTTTTGTGCATCTTTTTTCTACTTTGGTTTGAATCTCTAATTTCTACTTTATTTGTTCTATAGAAGTTATGTGAAAGATTGACTAATGTTTTGATTCTCTCCCTCTCTCTCTCGAGGAGAAAAGCCCTTTGCTGCTCTTCAATCTGATTTCCAACGATAGTGGTTCTAGACTTGGAGGATAATATGCATAATGCTAACAATATGGACTCACTCGATGATGATGAACATAATAGTAGGAATGATTATGATGTTGAAGATGATATTGTGGAGATTTCTTCAAAGCAACGGGTAAATTTTGGGTTTGAGAAATAAAAATATCGCCTTTAGTGTTTATTGGTAGTTTAAGCCAAGTGACTTGGTATTTTTATTGTTCATTGCTAAATGATTTTAATTGCAATTAGTAGTACAATGAAGATGATTGTAATTAGGTTTTGGTCTGACAAGTTTTGTAGAAATAATTCCAACACTGCTCAAAATATTCCCTATAAAAATTTCTATTGATTCAGAATCATGGCGAAATATGGGGTTGGATTAAATAGAAAAATTCATGACAACAATTTGAACAAATTACTCCTGTCTTTACAAATGGCTTTTCCGCTGCCCCAAGCATCACCATTCAGTCACCTTTATCGCCTTATTCATACGTAGATTCAGGGGCATTCTATAAACATTTATTGGGTGCAAAATTGATAGGACTAGGCTTGTAAAAATCAGAATTGGATAAATATTTGGAATCTTAGTTCAATATATATCTGTAAAGAGGTGTTGAAAGTAACCAAGGTTTTAGGAAACTTAGAAGATGGCATGACCTTAGGATAAGTTTATGAAAGGTTATAGGGTGCAAAATATCACTTAAAATCATTAAGAGTTCTGATTAATGTATAGAAATCTTCTTTATAAATACTGTTTCCCGGATCAAAAAAATTATTGCAGTGGCAATTCAAAACAAAATTTAAACCCTCTATACTCTATACTAGCGTAGTTCATGTATATGCTCTATAGCTTCTTTGTGCCAATTTCTTTAACCTATAAGATTCCTTTTATGTTCAATGTTCCATGATTAGTACACACCCACACACCGGGTATATCTTCTTTGATTTATAAACGTCTTGCTTCCGCGCATTTAAACTAGTGCGCGCACCCACACACACATATACACTCTCTTTTTCTATATATATATATATATATATATATATCTCAAATGTTTCCTAATGACACATTATTTAGATCAATTGTGAGCTAATATCCTTAACATTGTGCACCTGTGGCAGTGAATGCTAAGCTTCAGTATGCTGTAACGGAAGTACTTGAACTACTGGAAGAGAGTTTTGTGGTACCAGGGAGTAGAAAAAGAAGACTTGTCAGTTTATTGAAAAGAGAGGAAAGAAAGCCTTACCTTATAGTTGCATTAGATCTTGTGCCAACTCTTGAAGCAAAATGGTGTGTGAAGCTTGCAGTCAATAAAATGCTACTGGGTTAAGTTCTTGAAAGATCCAGGTTATTTCTGAAACTTTATCATCATTTAAAATGGATATTTTGCATAGGATAAATGCCCAGTATAATATTACTGAGTACATCTTAAGAATAAGTGCATCCAATGTTTTGTTCTTCTCATTAAAATACCGCATTATCTTTTCTAAATGAGCCACCCAACAGCGTATAAAGCGAGTTTCCAAATAACTTTACTAGTTCTTTCTCAAAAGTTAAGATCGATATGTGTGAAGAGTTTGAAGAAACCATTACATGCTAAAAGATGCAAGAAGCATTCCCATACCAAGAATATTAACTGATAGGGGGCTACATAAAAGGAGGTGGTTGATAGACTCTATTCCAAATCTCTGAAAATGAAAAAGTTGAGTTTTCATGTCCATCTATCCTCTTTACTGTTCATGAGTTAAGGTGCGACCCCCAGGCACACCTGAATAAGATGTGTACAGACAGAAAATTAGCTGAAAAAACTTTATCCACTTGTTTCTTAATTGATTTCCCCTATAGTGAATAGGTGTCAATTTGATCGTTGGTGTTTCTCATTTAATGTACTCGAGTTGATTGCATTTTCATTTCTAGCACACAACGTAGTCACTCTTTTGTGCTTCGAGTCACAAAGCCAAAATCTGGTAAGAAGCGATATTGGTAAAGGCTGATATCCCTACCAAGCATTATGCCAAGACCGTGAAGCGAGCTGTCAAAATGCAAATGAAGATTTGTACCCACCAGTTGTTACCAAAGCCTTTTCTCTCATTTAAGAAAAATCCTATTCTCTTTCGATAAAACCTTTGAAAGTTTATGTGCACCTGATCATAAGCATTCTCAAAGTTGACTGTGTAAGCTTCTGGTTACTTCTTAGAGACAGGAGGAACGAACAAGAGAAAACATGTGTAAGCTTCTTTAACCTTTTGGTTTCTCTAGGCTTAATATTTTCCCAAAACTCCCAGATTATTGCATTTGATCTGCTAATGAGTAATATTTTATTGGTGTGACATATGGCAGGGAAACCTTGAAGCTAACTAAAGTGTCTGCAAGTGACAAGTAAGAGAGTTTTCGTGCATCAAAAGAGGTACTTGATCTATTACTTCTTTTATTGATACACATGGGTTTTGCTTCTTAAGGCTCATCAAGCCATGGGTTGTGTTTCATGGATCGCGACTATCCTCTGGACATTGCTTGGAGCTATCAAGAAAAGGTTAATTTTTAGATAAGGAGTTACGATGGAGAATGAGAAGTCCGGCAAGGAGAAGTTGTTGTTCAGGTTTATTGCTTCTTTTTTATTTATTTTTATTTTTTTTGAACAAATTTGGGATTTTATTAAAGATGCAAGTCATATGTACAAGTGGAGGACTTAATGCTGAGCCACTAAATTTATTGCCTAATAGTTGCCATTCCTAGTTTATCCATGAAGTAAGAAGTGCGGATATTTTGTGGAAGAGTAGCCGCGGTCCAGAAGAAGGTGGACTGTTGGGAGCTGCCAAGCTTTGAGAGCCCATCAGCTATGATATTTCATTCCCTGTAGGTGTGTGTCATGCGAATATGAAGTCCGCGTCCTAGTTGGGTAATAATATTCCAAGTTGCTATATGCTTTGCTGGGCATATGTGCGTGCAACTATACCAGTTTAAAAGGATTTCCGCGTCAGCCTCAACAATCAGTGGTAGCCATCCTTGTTGTTTACAGTGCAAAGGACCGTGAAGTAATGTGTACATTTCAGCTATTGTATTTATGCCTTGACCCAGTGCAATGCTGTAACCGAGTAACATATCATCATGACGGTTGCGAATAATCCCTCCTGCACCACTCAAGCCGGAAAGGAGTGCAGAACCATCATTATTCAGTTTGAATAAACCCGGAGGAGGGAGAGTCCATCGAACCAAAATAGGCCGTTTGGTGCGCAATGGGTGCCTTACCATTCTTAGCACCTGTAGAGAGATGAGATCGTTGAAGTTAGAATGTCTCTTTACTTTGTCTTTGGACATACTCTCGAGTAAATCATTGTTGATAGTACGAATGATGTTTGAGGTAGACATGTGTCGCTCCTCGTATCTATGAGCACATCGTGCCTTCCATATTTCCCATACTATAAGAGTAGGTAGCACTCCTCTAACGATACCCATATGAGTGCTGGAGTCTGCCGCCTGAAACTACAACCCTTGCCGAGTCCATCAACTATCGTTTACCCCTTGTCAAACACCACACACGTTGCCAAAGTGGGCCCAAACTGCCGCAACAGTTTCTCCCTGGATGAGCAAATGGTTTAGTGTTTCTGTTGCGCTATGATTGCATCAGCAACACCGTGATGCGAGAGGGATTCTGCGTTGAATAAAAGCGTCTACAGTGATGGTATTCTTCCATGCTTTCCAGCTGAAGATTTGAATTTTAGTGGGTAAGGTGTGGTGCCAAATCCATTTCATACGGCTGTGGCTGTTTTCCTCACTGTGCCAAAAATTCCAGGCAGATTTTACAGTAAAGTTTCCTGTATCGGACGACCCCCAAAGTGGTGCGTCTTCCTCGTCGCTTAGGAAGAACTTGAGGGGTAGTGTTTGCTTCAAATGGGACGGTATTTCATGCTCTAACATCGACCAGTTCTAGCTGCTGTTGTTGACTATAATCTCTTTCACTTTAATATGTTGCGTGCATTCAAAGTTGATCACATCAGCGAACCGACCCTCCCCTGTCCAGTTGTCAAGCCTGAAACTCATGTCCCCTTTGCCGAGAGACCAGTTTGTGTTGTCATTCACCGTAGAGAGAAGACCCTTCATCTGTTTCCAAAGTGTAGAGTCCCCTTGTCGTAGACGACGAATATCCCCATTAAAGGTATACTTGTTTCGGAGGAAGGATGCCAACGTGGAGGTGCTATGTAGAAAATTCCAACATTTTTTGTGCAAGAGACGATACTTAATATCCTCGAGTCGGCAAATCCCAAGTCTGCCTTCGGTTTTGGGAAGGCAAATGTCATCCCATGCTACCCAATGTTTCTTGTTGCGACCGTTAGAACTGCCCCAAAGGAAATTAGAAAACATCGACTCGAGCTTGCTAATGACACCAGTAGGAACTGAAATGCACGAAAGAAAGTGTATGGGCATCGAGTTCAGAACATGGTTGAGGAAAACAAGCTTACCACCTTGTGAAAGATGCTTTCCTTGCCAACCTTCTATGCGTCGTTGGATTTTCGTGAGTAATTGTTCAAAGTGGATTAACTGCACTCTTCCATAGCTAATTGGAGCTCCCAAGTATGTCATAGGGAATGATCGGTGTTGAAATCCGCATGCATTTTGGATGGCGTGAGTTTGAGCTGCCGTCACACTTTGGTGTACATAAACGCCACTTTTAGTGCTGTTAACAAGTTGACCGGAGGAGGATCCATACCGGACAAGAAATGCCATTAACCCAAAAATTGATTGGTGGCTTCCATTTAAAAAGACGAGAAAGTCATCTGCATATAAAAGATTTATTGCTTCTTATTGGTCTATTTGGGTGTTTTAGTTTTTGAAGTTTTCGCTCACTTGAATGGTTGGCTATATTTTCAAAGCCGCAACTTACACATTCCACAAACCTCTGAGATCCAGGGGTGGTTGCATATGGTTTAAATTGCGTGGTTGATAATCTGAGCCGACTACATTGCTCAGTTGATTTAGGGGCTTTCAACCTTTTGTGTTGCTCTATTCATAATTCAGTCTTTGGATTGAATTGTCCTCTGTATTGGTTGTTTTTGGATAAAGTACAAGAAGATTAAACCGAGTTTTTATAAAGATATATTCAATGTAGATATGGATGGTTTGGGCTATGAGTAACCTATGGTTCTCATCCAAATTCCGATGTGTATTGAAAAGGAGGTGAGAAACTCCCAACATTTTCGCGCTTTTTTTGTTTTCAATTCATTCCTAGCTAATTTATTTAGTTACTATTCTTCTATCAGTATTTCTGATATGCTTGCATATCCAAAACTAAGATTATGTAGATAGAAGTAGGAAATAGTGTAAAGTATAACTACTTCTATCGATTGTGTTTTCCAGTTTTGGGTAATTACTTCGATATGACCCCACTTTAGGTATACGAGCAATCTATCTCTGCTGTTTATCAAATGGATTGGCCTAAAGATCATTTTTTGGTTCAAGTTCTAGTGAAAAATGGGTTGTTTTTAAATTTTGTAATATTGTATTTTTCTTATGTAGCAAGGGAATATCTAGGTGATGATCATTGTGGAAACCTTCTCGGCAAACCCTTAATTTACTAAACTTCAAAGAAATATAATATTCTTTTAGCTTGTGCATTATTAATGAAAATATTGATGTGTTATTTGGAAATCAGAAGAAGACATTTCGACTGAAAAAGACTGCCTCTCCTGGAACTAAGGTTGATATTTATGTTTCATTGTTATATATAGCTCATTCATACATCTATTCGGCTAATGTAATTCAATTTTATTGATCCATATATTGTTCAAATGCATGCTGGGTGAACAACTTCAGCAACATCTGGATGCTACATTGGGTACTGGAAACTTGAAGGATGCAGTGAAACTTCCCACTGGAGAAGACCTTAATGAGTAGCTGTCCTTTAACGGTAACAATTATCTTAACGTAGTAGCTCGTTATTGCCATTTTTCTGTTGCCTACTATGATCCTTGATGTATACTATCTTTGTGTTTTCTTTACAGTGCTAGACTTCTTCAACCAGATCAACATTCTTTATGGAACCCTTACTGAATTCTGTACGGACTCTTTCTGTTCTACGATGTGCGCATGACCAAAGTAATCTTCTATAAGACTCTAACTTAAACTCTTCCATGTGATTTTGGCTACAACAAATAAGTTTGTTTTAGTTTATAATTATCAAATTTATAGTAGACATGACCAAAAAGGTGTCAGTTTGCTATTATCTAAAGCATATTCTAATCATAACTTCACATATATAAGTATAGATGGGCTGACGACGTTGAAATAAAGAAACCCATAAAGGTTTCTGGACCAAAATATGTAGACTATTTGATGGACTGGATTGCAGTTCAACTTAACGGTGAGAAAATATTTCCACAAAAATTGGGTATGCGCTAAAATTCTTGATGTAAGTAGGGAATATGTGATGAAACTCAGTTTAATACAGTATACTGTCCATTGCAGGAGTACTATTTCCTCACAATTTCCTAGATGTTGTAAAGATAATCTTCAAGTGGCTGTTCCGTATTTATGCCCACATTTATCACTCGCATTTTCAGAGTATTGTGGGTCTTGGGGAAGAAGCGCATCTCAACACTTGCTTTAAGCATTTTGTTATGTTCACATGGTTAAGCTCTTAATATTTCTAGTCTTTTTAGCTTTAACTTGGTTTCAGTCCTTTGTTGCCAATATTTCCAACTTGGATTTCAACAATTCCAGCTGCCGTACAATTGGTAATGGAAGAGAGATATGTATTGGATGTTGTGTTATCTATTACTCACCTTGTGCTTATGGATTATGGGGCATCAGAAATTCAAATGAATATACTAGGGCATAGTGCATATCTTACAGGATTAAGCATTATTGGTGGAATGGCATTGTTCCCATTTTTATTAGAGGTAAATTATCTTCTTGCTTTAATTGGAGTATAAAAGATGACTTTACATGGCGTTACTATGTCTAATTATTCTCCTCTATCTGAGTCTAGTTGTTTGCTCTATTCCCATGTTTCTCAATTGTTTTTCAATAGTGGGTTACTGATTTATTTATTTATGATTGGTTGTAGTTGTAAAGAGGTGTTTTGTCCTAAACAGATTTAGTTAATTAGAAGATTCAAATATTAGAGCAGGCTTAGTTTTAGCTAGATATTATGTTGTAAGACTAAGATATGATATGTATAAGTTCCTTCATTTCTTCAACATGTTTTCATGCAAATGTACTCATATGCAAGAGAAAAGATGTGTAAGCTTCTTTAACCTTTTGGTTTCTCTAGGCTTGATATTTTCCCAAAACTCCCAAATTATTGCATTAGACCTGGTACTGAGTGATATTTTATTGGTGTGACATATGGCAGGGAAACCTTGAAGCTAACTGAAGTGTCTGCAAGTAACAAGTTAAAGAGTTTTTGTGCATCACAAGAGGTACTTGATCTATTACTTCTTTTTCCAGTTGATTTCTAAGAGGTGATTCTCGGTAACGAAAATTTAAGTATGTGTGTTTGCACACCAAAACCTTATTCCAAACAAGCTAAGCATAGATTTTTATCACTAACTGTACCCATAATGGTTGGAGTCACAAGAGGCTGCTGAAGCTAGACTATTTGGGGTAGTTTGGGTAGTACAATTCTTTTTTCAATTATACTTATATACAATGTTTGGCTGTTGTAGCTATTTTAATAGCCTCTTGGCAATGCATGCACATTTTTCTTATACTCGGTTCATTTGTACTGCATAAATTTTCATGACTGGTAATCAGATAGTCTTTGATCGTGAGAAACTTGTATTAGGTTAGAAGCAGTCTAACTGTGAGTAATGTTGTCTTTATCTTCTATGCTTATTTAATTATAGAAGCATTTCTAATCTTTACATTGATAGTTATAGTATGTAAACCTCTTACCTTTTTAATATTTTGGTAGAAGGCCATGTAAATCATTTGGATTATCTAAGGGGACCAATGATTTCACTGAAAAAAATTACACGTTAAAATGTGATGTCATTGTGGAGGAAGAATCCTGGTTTATCCTCATTGCATCATACTCCGTCTGAGAGTTCCAACAGATCCCATCCATGAATCCCTTAACTTCCTGTAGATAATTAAGCGACCTAGATTTGCTGTGTTTTAATAGTTGATGATTGGAGATGTTGTATAGTGAATGAGTTCTATATTCTTTCATTCTACCGGTGATAGTGATCAAGCTTCTACTACAATAAGCACTACACCATCTAAGCCATTGGGGAAGCCACAAAAGAGACTAGGAACATTTTTTATCCTTCAGCTAGCACTTCATGTTTGAACCTTCTCCGCTACACATATTTTATTATGATCATTTTAGTTTTAGCCATTGTCTGACTATTATATAGATTCTAAAATTACTTCTGCAACCTTAAGTTTATTTCGTGTATGATGATATGTGAATTGTCGGTAAGAAACATGCTTATAATTTATCTCATTTTATGTATATTTTTGAAATAATTTTTTTTTTTTTTGAAATATTTATTATTATTATTAATTATAAGTTATTGCCACAGATTCTGTAGTGGCAAAAGTAGGTTTTTTCCACGGATTTTTCAATGGAAAATAAGAGCTTTTGCCATGGTAAAAGTCATGGCAATTGAGAAACCTTTATCCACTGTAAAAACTATGTCAAAGTTTTAGCCACCCCATCTACGACCGCGACCCTTGCCACGGTAAAAATCTTGGCTAATACCCTTTATTTTTGTAGTGCTGAGTTTCTATGTAGTATAAACATGATTGAAAAGAAGTTTCTCAATTTTAGAGTACCTCATTTCTACTGGAGTGAAGGTTTTGCTGATGAAGTAGACTAGTTTCTCGATTTTCCCTTCAAGTTGAATGAGAACCGAGCTGAGTGAAGTATCTGTAACTGATAGGTTGATAATCAGTTCCTCATTATCTATTGGGGTGCTCATGATGGGAGACTTCCCAAAATCGGTTTTGTCAAGATCCTGAAAAGTTATTTCGTATTCTGATGTCCATTAAACCTCTGTATTTGGCTGAACACCTTTTATCATTTTTGGAGATGGCATGCTGAGGAGAGCCCAAATCTGATCTGGATCGGCCTTAATCCCCTTCTTACTGATGAGATGGCCTAGAAATCGACCTGAATATACTCTGAATTAAAACTTATTAGGATTGAGACGTATCCTGTAAAATCAAAGAATGTTGAATATTGTATTGAGATCTGAAATGTGGTTGATAGACTATATGCTTTTGCACAAGAGATCATCAATGTAGACTTCCACGACTTTCCCAAGATATGCTCTGAGCATAGTAGTCATCACTAAAAGAGGGCTTTACTACAAATTCCAATCATGGTCACATCCAGACGATCAGCAACCAGAATCCAACTTAATCTTTCAGTTGAGCCGGAACAACTTACAGAGATACGGGTAAATCTCAACACCGAGACGGAGAAACGCAACGAGCTCGAACATCAATTAACTCTCGATCGAGAGCTCCATGAGAAGGATATTGTAGAAAAGATTTCTTTCCTACAGACGATGCCAACTGTAATGGCCTAATTCCGTAAGCTCGAAGTGGCTTAGAATTAGCTTTTACACCAATGTACCTGTGATAAAAATCTAATAGAAAGCAAGAAATAACACAGGTGTTTAGCGTAGAAAACATAAGAATAGGTAAAAAAACCATGACCTCAAACTGAGGATTTTTGTAATAGTGATGTTTTATTGCTTAAGGCTGATAACTTATTACAAGTAATCTCTTGATTTAGAAATGCTTGACCTTGTGAATAAAGTTGAAAATTTTGAGAATTTAGAAAATATAGTTTTCATAGTGATTTCTCGTGTAATTTTCTGGTCTTTGTCTATTATAAAACTTCTTCCTTATATAGGCCATCTTTGTAGTTCGTCATCGTGCTAAAGCACGTTCTCTGAATAATGTGGTTAGTGGCGGTTGACTGAGTAAATGTTAAGTTCGTAAGAGGCAGGTGGCTTTGACTTGTCCAGGTTTTTCTATTTGAGCTCGACCCACGTTTTTCATCAGTTCTTAAAGTAGGTGGCAATGTTGACTAGAGGAGTCATGTGGAGAATGCGTGGATCTGTCACGGAGGTAGTTCGAACTGGAGATAGCTCAATTTAGGTAAGATCGATGGGTAGGCCCCTACATATATCTTTACCTTTTACCTTTTCACTCAGCTTCTCCACTTACTTTCGGAACTCACTAAATCAGCTCGCACCTTCACAAGTTTGTTTTCCTTGTTCTCCACTTGACCATACAAACTGGCAAGATGGTCACACAACTTTCTATCTTCTACCTCTAACATTCTGATGTGATATTGCGCGACATCTGCATATTTACCTTTTGCCCCCAATAATTTTGCCCTAGTCTTTAACTCTACTACCTCACTCTAAACATTAACGAACTTCCCTTGTAATTTTTCTTTTTCAGCATCTCTATTCTCTATTTGCTGAGTCAGTTCATTCACAGGTTTCTCTATTTGTACAAGCTTGATCTCCGCACTATCTTCATTTGCCTCTTTTATCCTTTTGAAATCGAGCTTACACACGTAATTGTATTCTATAGTGTATGGGCCTATCCCTCGATCTTACCTAAAATTGAGTTATCCCCAGTTCGAATTACCTCCATATATGGCTTACGCATTATCCACACGATTTCTCCAGTCAACATTGCCACATATTCCCCGAACTGATGAAGAACGTGGGTCAAGCTCAAACCAAAAAACTAGAACAAGTCAAAACCACCTATTTCTCATGAACTCAATAGTTACTCAGTCAACAGCCAGTAACCACATTTTTTGGAGAACGTGCTCCAGCATAATGAAGAACTGCGAAAGAGGCTTATATAAAGAAAAGTTCTAGAAGAGACAGGAACCAAGAAAAATAGATGGTAAATCACTAGAAGGACTATATCTTATAATTTTCTCAACACTTCAAACTTCTTATTCACAAGATCAAACATTTCTAAGTCTAGAAATAACTTGTAATAAAATATCATCAGCCTCAACCAATAAAAGTCACTATTACAAAACCCTCAACACGAGGTCGTAGTTTTTAACCTATTAATAGGTTTTCCACACTAAATACCTATGTCATTTCTTGTTTACTAGATTGCAGCCACATGTACATTGGTGTAAGGACTAATTCAAGACCACGTCGAGCTCACAGAATTAGGCCATTATATTTGGCACCGTCTGTGGGAAAGATATTCTTTCCACGGTATCCTAAGACATTCAATCAATCTACTACAATATTTTAATCATGGTCACATCCAGGCGACAACTACCAAAGTTTAGCTATCGAGCTTGAATAACTTTCAAAGCTCTGAGCGAATCTCAATACTGAAATAAAGAAGCACAACGAGCTCGAACAACAATTAACTCACGACCGAGACCTCCGTGATAAAGAGCTCGACGCCGACCGAGGTAGCTTTTCAAGATCTCAAAACCTATTTGGGGAAGTCTCCTATCATGAGCACCCCAATAGATAATGAGGAATTGATTATCTACCTCATTGTTACAGATACTTCGCTCAGCTTGGTTCTCATTCGACTTGAAGGGAAAATAGAGAAGTCAGTCTACTTTATCAGCAAAACCCTTACTCCAGTAGAAACGAGGTACTCTAAAATCGAGAAACTTTTTCTCACTCTTATTTATACGTCACAAAAGCTTAAACACTACTTCCAAACTCATTCAGTTAAAGTCATGATGAACTACCCACTCCGGGAAGTTCTATCCAAGAATTTTTTTTTGAGAAAAGTGCAACAATGGTCAGTCAGCTTAGGAGAACATGATATCAAGTTCAAACAACGTCATTCCGTAAAAGGTCAGGCCGTGGCTGATTTCCACTTAGATTTTCCAGTCGAAGATCCTGATTGGGAGGAGCACGATCCTAACCTTTCAGAAGAAGTTACAGAAGATCCACCCCCTACAGTATTTGACGAATGAGCTGAATGGATTACAAGGATGAGGTGGAGACTTCTTACAGATAGATCAGTAGGACCCCCCGGGCCAGGAATTGGAATCGTACTGATTACTCCTTCCAATGACAGAATTGAGAAATTAATCCGCCTGGATTTTGAGGCCTCAAATAATGTCACCGAGTACGAAGCCCTCATTCATGGATTCGACCTCGCCCTCGACCTCGACATCCCCAAACTCTCCGTTTACACAGATTCACTACTCATCGTCCACTATTACTCTGAGCAAATACAAGACGAATGGTAAGATGATCGAATACGCAACCCTCGTTGTAGATAAGATAAGTAAGTTTGCGCATGCAACTCTCGATTATCTTCCTCTAGGCGAAAATAGACATGCCGATTCCTTGGCATATAAAGCCAGGGTTTTGGGCACAGAAGCTCGATATCTCCAGATCGAAGTGATTTCAACCCCTAACATTGATCGCATTTTTGTATCAACACTGGGGGCGATAAAGAGGGAGACGACAATTGGCGAAAGCCTTTTTTAGTTTATCTCGGTATCAACAACAAATGTGAAGGACTACTTCCAGCAGATCTGAAGAAGCGTCGACAACTAATAGACAACTCGAAGCGCTACACTAATCAAAATGGTACCTTGTACCCGTTCAGTCGCGGGGCCTTACCTTAAGTGCATCCCCAAACAGAAAGTGGACGAGATTTTCGGTGATTTAAATAAAGGGACTTATACCGCAGGTTGATCACTAGCAAACAGAGCCATTACACAAGGAGTATTCTGGCCCAGCATGCGCAAGCATGTAGAAGAGTACTCACGCAAATATGATGCATGTCAGCGACATGGAAAGATGATACGCACCCCTATGCTCGAAATCCATGCAAGCAAGATATTTTATCCATTCAAAAGATGGGCACTCGATCTCGTCGGCAAATTTCCTAATTCTCCAGGTAACCGCCGCCACCTCCTTGTAGTTATCGATTATTTTATAAAATGGGTAGAAGCAGTTCTACTCTGTCAAACCAGGGAAGAAGAGATCATCTCTTTTATCTGGGAACACATCATCACTCAGTTTGGGTGCCCCCACCTAATTCGTATCGATAATGGGCCTCAATTTGTTGGAGAAAAGGTCATAGCTTTCCTCAACCAACACAACATCATTCACTCACCATCTAATCCCTACTACCCTCAAGGCAATGGCCAAGCCAAAATCACCAATAAAACCATCGTAGATGGGCTCAAAAAAAGGCTATACTATAAAAAAAAGAATCGAGTTCGCGAACTTCCTAATGTTTTATAGGAATATCATACCACTCCACGACAGTTGACATGCTGCACTTCATTCTTCCTTGCCTATGGCACTGAAGCCATCATTCATTCTGAATATCATTACCCAGTCAAAGATCACGAGCTAACAAACGAGTAAAATGAGTTCGAATTGGCCTGCAACCTTAATTTGATCGATTAAACTCGGGAACGTGCCATCGCTAGCCTAGGTCAATATTTCCATATGCTAGTCAATTCGTACAACAAACGAGTCAGAAGTCGTACTTTGTAAATCAATGATTTCATCTTTAGAGAAATACCTCAACACCGCAAAGAGTCTAAAGCTGGAAAACTAGCAGACAATTGGGAGGGTGCATTCCTTATTACAGGTCTTTCAGGCCTGGGATCATATTACCTCATGACAAAAGAAAGCGTTCATATCTCGAGTCTTTGAAACACTAGGAGACTGAAACAATATTATCGTTAGGTCCCTCACTACTCCATTTCAGTTTTTCGTTTATTCATTCCAAAAGTGAGATTTGTATCTCCATCTAATGTACATCCTTTATTTGAAATTAATGAAACTTACAAGTTTTCTTCATACATCTCTCTACTTTGTAGATAATACATAGGTTAAAGCATAGATAGTACTAGCTTTCAATCGACATCATTCCAGTTAAATCAAGAATACACTTGGTTTGGTCAACTCTACTAAATTTTCTGCGATTAGAGCATGGTAACACTTCTTTTCAATCAACGGATTCTGCCAGACATAAGATAAATCAAATATAATACTAGCTTTCATCTCTTTTAATATGTCTGTGACACCATACCAGTTAAATCAAGAATACACTTAGTTTATCTGACTCTACTAAATCTTCTGCAATTAGAGTAAGGTAGCTTTTGTTTTCAATCAACGGACTCTACTAGACATAAGATAAAACAAAGGTAATACTAGCTTTGATCTCTTTCAATATGTCTGTGACATCATACCAGTTAAATCAAGAATATACTTGGCTTGGTTGACTTTACTAAATCTCCTACGGTTCTAACAAGGTAAAACTTGTTATCAATTAAAAGACTCTACCAGACATAAGATAAAGCAAAGGTAAAACTAGCTTTTATCTATTTTAATATGTCTGCGACATTCTATCGGTTTGGTCAAGGTTACGCTTGATCGACTGACTCTACTCAACTCCTAGATTAAAACAAAGGTGATACTAGTTTTTAATCGAAGAGCTCAACCAGACATAAGATAAAGCAAAGGTAAAACTAGCTTTCATCTTTCAACATGTCTGTGACACATATTATTTCATTTTTAGGTTTATATACAACCACTACAATGCAATTTTTTCTGTTGGGGGATGTTAATTTTGCTTACCCCTATAATAGGAGGCCGACTAGCCATGAATTCTCGAGCTCGAGCAGTTATAGCAGTCCTGCCCTCCTCTATCAATTCAGTAGTTCGAGGGCCCAAATCCATTTCCATGGAGCTAGTGCAATGCCCTCGATCTATATCAACCTTGTAGAAACATTCCCTTTTTGACATACAGTCAAACAAGGTATCTCTCTCTAACTCAATTCTTTTAACTTCTTCTACAAAATATGCAATCACAGACCTCAGCAAGTCTGAATGTAAGGCCAGAGTTACAACTGAGTGAGACCAAGCCGTCTTCGTCCCCTGAAGGCAATCTTTTAACCTTTTGTATTTAGCTTTTTGACTCACCATTTATTTGTCTACCCAATCTGTAAAGGCAATGTTCTCTGCAGATTTTTGTCAGCTTTTGCTGACTCAGCTCGATGAATCGCCTCCAATTCAACAACTTGAGCACGAAGTGTCTCGATCTCCTTCTTCAGTTTGTCTACATCTGGCATTTTCTTTAATAATTTCAATTTGTCCCTTATCACAATCTCCTTCGATCTGATAACACTCTCTAACTCTTTCTCCCTGGTAAGAGTGACGCCCAATTTTTTTTACACACCTGTAATTGCTCTACCCCTTTGCGCACATATCCTTGAATCCGAGCAACATCCCCCTCCAACTCCCTTATTTGAGCTGATAAGCTAACAACATCCCCTTAAACAAAAGACATTTTGCCATCATTTTTCTTCCCCTTCGAGCGCTCCCCAACCTCAGCATTCCTGGCATGCAAGCTGACCTGACCCAATTCGGCCTTGAGGTGAGCCACCCTTTTATTCAACTTATTGCATCTTCGTCGAACTGTCCAAAATTTCATATCCTTTGTAGAAAAAGTTGTAGTCAGTTGCTCAGCTGGCAATTCAGACGCAGTTAGATCGTCTCGAGCTCCCTTTATGTCGTTATCTTTATTAACTAGTTTCTTCTTCAATCGCCCCAGTTCGTTCCTGCTATTTGCCAAATTAGTTTGAATGCGCTCTTGATTAGTCTTTTCTTTAAACAAATCATTTCTCAAACCATCCACCAATCGATTTAAATTTTCCACCGACCCTTCTAAAGCCTGTATATGGTAACGGGCCATATCTGCCTCCTTGCTCTTTACCAGCAGTGTATTATTCTAGTTTTTGAGTTTTGCTGCATGTTTTTTTAACTCCTCGAACTCTTTTTGCGCTTTCTGAATTTCGGCATCCTTCTCATCGATCTTCCAAGTAAGGTCGACAACTCTCTACGTGGCCTCAACAAACTTGAAGTGCACCTTCACATGTTGGTCTTCCCTATCCTCACTCACCTCTCTCATCCTATCAAACTCCCCTGCAAACTCCTGGTTATATTGGAGAGTTTCATCTTCGTGTAGGCGAACTGACTCCAATTCGACCTGCACATTATAAATATATTGTATTAGTTGGATTTAGAACGTCCATCATTACATTTCTTATTTCTAACAAGATATCTATTTTTTGACATTCACTGTGTAAAACTACTTCTGAACTTAAGGTCGAAGTATAATCCCGGATGGATGCTCCATTACATATGTTCGCAAATCTAAGGTACGCATTCTCTATACTTGAGTATGCTAAAAATCTAAATTCTTTTATGTCTAGCTCCATTCTAGTGCCATTTGCCCCTAAATAAGTAATGGGATGTTGGTTTGTCCCCACATTCTATTCATTACTTTGTAGCTCTATACTAATGAAGCATACGAATCAAAATTTATTGCTCTATTCTAACTTGCAGCTTCACTTGCGAAGACAGCAGGGACGCTGAGGTCTCTCTCTCCTCATCAAGCTCAACCTCTAAATTTTTTATTCTGAGGTGTATGTCCTTAAGTTCCTATAACAAGGTTTACAAAAGGTGACTTATCCTACAGAATTCTATCCAAAATATGTCCAACCAATTTATAAACATCCAAGAATATTCATGCGATCATAGTACAATCACACTATTCTACCTTCTCAGTTTCAGTCTCTGAGAGTTCAATGTCATCTCCTTGGTTATTCCTTGCCGTCTGAGGAGACACACCATCTAGCCCATCAACCACCCCAGCAACATCACCTTTAAACTCTTCATCCTCTTCTTCCACATAAGTGTCGGCCCTAATAGCATCCACCTCCTCTTTAGAGTATCCTTTGGACATAAGGTGACGCCCAATCCTGTCACGTTCAGCTCCCACCTCCTCCAAGCCTTCAGGGCCTCCAGCTATTTCCCCTCCTTGCTCAAATAATTTTTCAATCGAGCTACATTCTTTTTGAGCTCGCTCTACTTCCTCTTCAGCTCTGCTCTCTCATCCTCGACCCCGAGGCATATTCCCTTAATCAACCGAGCAACTTACAAGAGATTAAACAAATCGACCTTATTGATTAGTTCAAATCATAGTACAAAATCCATCATAAATAAATACTCAAGCATATGAGCCTACCATTTTGCTCATCTACTCCTCTCCGTGGAGAGCAGCCAACTTGGCCTTCTCGTCCACCTCTTTCCAATCGTCTTCCACGTCAGGTTAAATTTCAATGACCTTCCCACCAGACACTTCAGAAGGTTCAACCCTTCTCTTTTTTGCCTGTTCGGCAGCTGCACCACTTCCCGAGGTCCCAACAACGGCAGCACGCTTCAGTGGTTACCTTTTGGGGAACATTTGAGCTAATTTTCTCGACGTAATAGACTCAGGTAATCCTTTGTTCATTCTAGGGGTCTTCAGTAAGCTAGCTTACTTTTCCCCATTACTCCCTTTCCTTTTGCTGTTGTCAGCGCCCGTCATCAGCCTTGTCGACTAAGATTTTAAAACTTTTTAAACTCTATTATTGACACGCTTCTTCCTGTTAATGCAAAAATCTTCTAATACAGGCTCGAGCTCAGTCTCCTCTAGAGTGACTTTATCCAACAATGACTCTTTCCTCTCCACCTGTGTTTTGGGACCTGTCATACACACAACATCAACATCAACAAACATTGTACAATTTTAACTATCAATCTTATACATTATACATTGTTATACTTACGTTGTTTTATAGTTCTAAATAGAAGTTCCATGGGTTCTTCATCATCTCTCTAAAGGCAGTCACCCTTCACGCATATCACATTATCGTTCCAAGTTCGACCTGCTGAGTTCAGATCGAAGAAGCGAAGTCGAGTTGCCTTCGTGCAAAAATAAGCCCCTCCATTTGCGCCAAATATTTTAAGCCATAAAACTGCAACACATCCTTAGGAGAAATCCTCCTCTTTTTACCCTGTTCTTTCCACCGTAAGTTCAAAGCTTCACAAATACTTATCACCTCCCACATGTTCCCATTCATTTGAATGAGATATGCACTGATAAAATTCATAATCCCTTTCGCCAGATTGCTAAGGGGAAGACTCAACCTATACTATAACTGAGACAGGTAACACAGAAAACCCTCCTAGAGTTCACTTTGGACATCTCCATCGAAGTACTCAAAAGAGATCGATTTATCTAAACCCCTATCCCTTTTTTCCTTCTCCAAATCAGCCAGCAAGTAAAAGTATTCTTCTCCTGTTGCTACAGTGCAACTTCTAAATTGCTTACTAGCATAATTAATATAGTTCCCCCATCTACCTCTTGTAGAAGCCTTGGCTTTACAAAACTCTCTAAATGCATCCGAACGAGGAAGGTAGGATACCAATCTTCCAGGGAAATCTGGAAATTGATCAACACCTGTAGTAGCCTACTCGCAACCCTCTACCCCAGTCAGACACTCTAAGGCTACTTCAAAGCCTACCCGAATATCTCGAAGCTTACTCAATCCCTAAACAAGTCCCCCAAGGATTACCCGAAGACGAAGCCTCGACCCTGAACAAGCCTCGAAGAAGAACTTCACTTCAAAAACACTTCGACCATATCCGTACATGGTCAAAGTGTGACAAGATAGTCAGCTCACCAGATAAGAACGGCACCGTTGTCGGTTCAGTCGGCTACAACGACAAGACCTTCAGTCGGCTACAGTGTCAGTACACAGTGATAGACCGACAGACAGCTACAGTGACAGGGCATGGTAGCATACCCTGCATTTTCGGCTTCAACACCAACTCTGGGATATCCGCTCAATATTCGGAGGATATCTGAATTGTACACTTGTAATCTGACCTAACCTTGGTGACTCAGCCCTTCCTAAGATTCTATAAATAGGAGAGATGGGGAACCAAAGAGGGGTTAGAAAATCCTCCTCCAGAGCCTATACGTTTTACCCTCAATCACCTTGTAAAACCCAGTACTCGAACCTTCGACTACTCGACAGAAATATAAACACTCTTAAAAATCCTCATCAGAGGTCGTGGAGAGTCACATTCCAGGCCTCCACGCAAGTATATTGTCTATAGATTATTCGCGCTCTAGATTATATACTTGTATTCCTTAGTTTAAAGATTAAACCCCGTGGTGTAAGAGCCGACTTCGCCTCGCTAAGAAGTTAGTCCGCTACAACACCTACTTCTTCCTCACCTCCGGACGCTTCAATCTTAGACTCAGTCAACTACATGTAAGGATTTTTATCCTATACAACACTCCTCAAGATCGACCTGCACACAGGTCCAGGTATCTATTGGTATTCTTTTATATACGTAAACCATATTCAAATATCTATCATATCTCTTATAACAAGTAGATTTTCTTATATTGTTATAAATATAATTTATTACTTTCCTAACAATACAAAATTGATCTTCAAAAAATACATAAATCATCACATATATCTACTAACCTTCTATATTGGAGTGAGAATCCGAGGCAGCGCCATAACCTTCCCTCACCATACTGCTATACAACCACCTTCATGACTCAGATTCAGCAACTCTCTCAAATTTTAACTGATGATCCCTCTTGCTTGAATCTCTATATGTTTCAGCACTATTTTTGCCTCTCTTTTTTCTTTCTCTCTCACTGCTCTTCAAGTTATCAGAAGATGTAAAATGTTTGATTGGCGAAGATGAAGAAGTATTTATATTTTCTATCTTACTGCTGACAGTTATTGAGCCTCGCACGAGCTGTCCTCGATTTTAGAACCAAGGCATCCCTTCCACTCTCCATATTAGACGTCTTGCGCCATTTCGGTACAAACGCCTTCCCATCATTACCCTTTTCCTTATATTTTAATCTATTTTTATCTCTTTCTCCCTAATCTCCCACTAACCTCGCCCCACTCATAATTACTCACTCTTTACACGCAGCCGAGTATTTACAACTTTGTACAAGGGACAAAATCAAAACATCCTTGCTTTCCTGTGCATGCTTCTTCTTATACTCTTATAGCAACCATGACGTAATTTCCAAAGCTACCATAGCAGAGTTTCAAATATTTTCAAATTCATTTTTACACAACAGTCACAAACAGCATTCACAAAAATAAAAGATCTAGTCAACAAATTATTTTAGATTATTCAAATTCAATACAATCTTATTCTATCACCCTATTTTACATCTGCTCCATGCACCTCACATATGGTTACACCAGAAATAGCCTTGGTCACCTGGAAACCACATCCAACCGGTTCGCCTACAGCAATCCTCATATCCTCAAATTCAATCTCCACCTTAGCAATCAGCCCAATAACCTCTTCTCGATCTGTAGGATCCCTCACCAGTTCACAAAAAAATCCCTCAAAGAAAAATCAAGCATACTCAAGTTCCCTACCCCTTGAATCTAATCCTTCGAGCTGACACTTTCTCACTGGCAAGTCAATATCATAACCCAACAATCCAAAAATTCGTTCTCGATTTGCATCATAACAGGTACTTTATAGGTAACAAGTTTTTTAGTGCTTTTATAAGTAGCAGGTCATTCAGAAACTCTGACACATCAAATCCTTCAGTTCGTCCTGCTTCAGCGATTTCTTACCCTGATGCAAAGTTGAAATTTGAAATAATACGAATCCTCACTCCCATGAGTCTGGTCGAAATCAAGACGAACTTCAAATGGAAACTATGAAACCAGAAGACTCAGTGCTTGAACCAACCCTTCAAACTGAAGATCTTCTTAGAGCAAAAGAGTGATGAAAATACAGAAGTGGACTTCTATTGTTCGTCTCCCTCCTCCAATGCCATCACCGCCTCTTCTAAAACCACCACCTCCACAGAGTTGGTAAAGATGAAGAGGGCCCGACCTTAAAGTCTATTGTGACACAAGAAATTAGCGCAACTGCACCGCAGTCACGCCAATCCCTTCATCTATCTCCCCAACCTTGTCCTCTACAAGAATGAGGAGACAAGCCCAACGTTTCTCGACTATTAAGAGTATGTGGTGAAATCTCCATTTATAGTAAAATTGCTCCTCAGCTTCAGCCACTTCGTCTGCCGACATACCTCTATACGTTGGAGAGACAGTAGCAGGAACAAAATCCTCCAAAGAGTGGTCCCCAAAAAATCTCAACTTCAACCTCTGCATTTCTAAAGAAATTTTTTCTTCAAGAACCATCCTACGAGTCTTCACCATCTTTAAAACTTACAAAGAATTTTGTAACAGACCACAACGTACTTTTTCACAATCTACGGTACAGGTACCCTTTATATAACCCTTCATTTATTGTGCAGGTACATTTTCTCAAGCGTCATCATTCAGAAAGATGTAAATCTTCAAACCCTAACCGTCATGTCCATCAATTCCCATCAACATTCAATGCACATACATCCTTCTTTGACATGCGCATTTTCCATGCAGTCAGGACACATTATTACTTCTTTCAAAATTTAAATTTATAACCCGAATACCCATATATCTGAATCCTTTCTCAGCCAAAGACACTCGTGACTACAGTTACAAGGAGGTAATTGTAAGGGCATATCCCTCAAACTTACCTAAAATTGAGCTGTCCCCAGTTCGAATTACCTCCATATCAGGCTCACGTATTATCCACATGACTTCTCCAGTCAACATTGCCAAATATTCCACGAACTGATGAAGAACGTGGGTCGCGCTCAAACCGAAAAACCTGAACAAATCAAAACTACTTGTTTCTCACGAACTCGACAGTTACTCAGTCAACAACTACTAACCACATTGTTCGGAGAACGTGCTCCAACACGATGAAGAACTGCAGAAGAAACTTATATAAATAAAAGTTCCAAAAGAGACAAGGACCAAGAAAAATAGATGGGAAATCACTAGAAGGACTATATCTTTGAATTTTCTCAACACTCCGAACTTCTTATTCACAAGATCAAACATTTATAAGTCTATAAATAACTTGTTATAAAATATCATCAGCCTCAAGCAATAAAAGTTACTATTACAAAACCCTCAACACGAAGTTATAGTTTTTAACCTATCCATTGGTATCCATGCTAAATACCTGTGCCATTTATAGTTTACGAGATTATAACCACATGTACATTGGTGTAAGGACTAATTCCAGGCCACGTCGAGCTCACAAAATTAGGTCATTACACATAGCATATTCTTTACTAGCTCGAACAACTTCTAACTCGGCCTGGACATACAACTCGATTAGACAATACTCTACAAATACGGTCTATAAATTATAGTTTGTTGTACACATATCTTACAGGGTTCTATTTATCACGAGCCAACAAAGGGAGAAGCTACTTATCCCTCTAGCTACGAAGTTATCTCACACTGATGGCTATACTATCTACATTTCCTCATATTTTAGGGTATACATTTTTAACATTCTCATTTTCTAGCATTCTAAGATAGCCTAATTCTTGGATTACTTTCGTAAAATATGATTTTTTTTTATCTGCCCTCTTACATTGCCTTTTTCCATTCTCTAATGCAAGCGCTAGAATTATAAAACAAACAAGTCAAAATATTTTGAGCTATTTTCTAGCCTGTAGCTTCGTATGCGAAGTCAATAGAGTTGTTGAAGAGTTTTGCACCTTATCGAGCTCTTTCTCTAAATCCTCAATTCTGAGGCGCAAACCTTTAAGTTCCTACAAATTAATATTTACAACATCTCTTAGACTACCCCATAAATATCCTCCACATACATTCCATACAATTATAATTTTCAATTGACAAAAACAAAGCTTTGATGTTTCCTCTACCATTTCACTCTCTCCTCTCCGGTTCACTAAATCAGTTCTCGTGGAGACCGTATCCAACCCTTTTACAACACCTTAAGGAAAGCTGCCTTTAACATCCAACTCCTCTTCAGCATCGGCCTCTTCGACATAACGTCCCTCTATAATCGCTTTAATATTGGACACAGAATGTCCAACTTCTAGGAGCTTTTGACCAAGGTTATCGCGAGCAATTGAAACTTCCTCGATATTCTTTTTTGCCTCCTCTGTGAGTTCGAGCATCATGACCCGGTGCAAATTCTTCACAGAACTCGAATGCTCCTTTTCAGAGCTAAATCGGCCTCGAGTTGAGCAACTCTCTTCTCGAGCTCAGTCCTCTCATCCTCAAAACTGAGACAGATGCCCTTCAATACACTAGATACCTACAACACAGAAAGTAACATTTTAGTTTGAAGATTGCATAAAATTCTAACAGAACGAAGCGTTTAACATGCCCTACACAGCTCTACTGCACAAACGTGTTAAGCTCCTCAAAACCTTCTCGAGCTGCCGGCCTCAGCTTGTTCTCAATGGCCAACAACTCGTCCTCCATTGTAGGACTAGTCCCAGTCTCCATCACCTCATTCACAAAAGTAAGAGTGTCCACTTTCCTCTTTTTTAAACTCATGGCAACCTTTCCAGTTTACGTGGTCACCGAGTTCGAACTATCAACCTTCACAGTCATCCTTTTTGGGTGCCTTTGAATTAACTTGCTCAATGTAGCCCCCACAAGATTTAAATTCAGGGGAATCGGTGTAGCCTTTTTTAATGTTGTACATCCTTCAACGTCCGATGCTGCCCTCCCTTCATCTCCGGCGGTCACGCCAGTTCCTGTCATTTTTCTCTTAGCTTAAGACTTTTAAATTTTTTCCGACCTACTGTTAGCCCTCTTAAATATGCTTATTTTGAGTTCTCCTAAAACAATCTAGAGCTCTTATCCTTCTCGAGCTACAATATTAATCAACGATTCCTTTCTCACAAGTTGAGATTGAGGATCTGCAAAAAGCACAACACATTGTTACATACAGACAGAATGCTAACACATAAACATTTCAATATTACAAACAATTACTTATATTTCTTCAGAGTTATATATATAAGATCCATGGGTTCCTCGTCCACTCTTTGGAGACAATCACCCTTTATCCATATCAAGTTATCATTCCACACTCGCCCTGCTGAATTCAGGTCGAAAAACTGAGGTCTAGACGAACTGGAAGAGAAGTACGCGCTCCCAGTCGTCGTATAGTATTTCATAGTATAATACTGTAAAACATCTACAGGGGTTATTCTCCTCTTTACCCCCTTGAAAACCCACCTTCTATTCAGGTTATTACATACATTTATCACTTCCCACATAGTTCCATTCAGTTGGGTAAGGTAGGCCTCAATGGCATTCAAAATACCTTTAGTAAGATTGCATAAAGGCACCATCAGTCCAAAATCTAACTGGGAAAGATAACACAAGAATCCCTGATCTAGATCACTCGTGACACTCCCGTTGAAGTACTCAAAAGAGATAGACTCGTCCACTCCTCTGTCATATTTCTCATGCTCTAAATTAGGCTATAAGAAAAAGTATTCGTCACAACTTGTAATGGTACTCCCCCTAAATGACCTACCGGCGTGTTCTATCACCTCACCCCATACACCACCTAAACTACCTTTAATTTTACAAAGCTCCTTGAAGTTATCTGAATCTACGGGATATGATGCGAAGTTACCAGGGATATGACCAATTCATAAAATATCTCACACCACAAGTGGCGTCCAACCCCGTTCTCTCTAGCCCTCAAAGTCAGCCCATCAAACTGCATTGAAGATTCAGGCAAATTGGCATCATATTCTAACCGCTCAATTATCCTCTCCCGAACTTCAGTAACCTTTATCGCTAAATGCCTCATCGACGCATGCTGAGTTCTCTAAGAACAAGTCCTCAACATTTTTCCTCCTCTCCATCTCATATTTTCAACATTATTTATCCAGCTTACTATCACACACAATCCCCTCCCCTCCCCCAATTCATCATATAGAATGATGAGTATCAATCCCTCTCATTCATAACTAAAACCCTTAAATCATGCTAACAATTTATTCGATTATATCTTTTCAGAACGAGCTCATTGCATATGTTTATTCGACCATATAATTTTGAACTAAATGCACAACTCTATTACACATGTTTTACCTTCATTCATACATCTGCACATAGCTCAATTTTTTTTATAACATTACCCTCTCCTCGGCAATGATATATTGCAGTTCGATGAAATAAATTTCTTTTAGTTCGACGCATATATTTGTTACATTTAACATATATATATCTAACAATTTTCACCACATACAGATCGGCCTATTGAAATTTCCCATACTAATTTCTAGTTTGATATATCAGCATAGAATTATTATAAAATATATTTTTCATTAGCTCGACAATGCCTAACAGAATACTTTATAGAAAGCACAATATTTTAGAAATTTCATACATATCGATCTACAAGGTACAATATATATCAATTATCAACAATACTTCCACTCCAAAACCAAATGCGTCTCCAACATGAAACACTCCTTAAAGAAAACAAAGATGGTTGTGACAGAGGCATATTTCCAACCTGCTACCACCACCATCGTCTCTTCCTCCGTAACCTCCACCACCTCTTAAAGGCAGAGAAAGAAGAATGATTATTCTTTTACGGAGCCCAATACCTTGCAGGATAACGGTAGTACTTCCTGGTACGTATACTAGCTTCCTCATTTGCCTCATTAATGGCATCCTTTGCAAGAAGACGAAGACATACCCGACGTTGCTCACCCAACAGAATCAGATGGTGGAACCACCATATTTGATAATAGTCATTCTTAGCCTCTGCTGCTTCCTCATCCGTTATCCCATGATACGTCGGCGACACCGGTATGGGAGTGGGCATAACCAAAGGTTGGCTGCCAAAATATCGCAATTGAAGCTTCTGTACTTCAGCATGCACCCTCGCTTCATATACTTGGCGCCTGGTAGTCACCATTCTCAAGGCAGGGAGAATTAACCACAAGATATTTCTAGAGACAGAGTACTTTCATAAGGATGACAGATGATACTGTATCAATAATATTTATAGCAGAGCCACATTTAATACAAGGAAGGAGTTCCAAAGCAGTCATCATTCAAAACCAGTAATTACTGAGAAACCCAAAAGCCAAATACATTAGTCCTTTCTAATGCAATCAATGCCAAATATAATCTTCAACACAGAAGTGACAAGTCCTAACCCAATCCAATTCAACGAATCCCTTTCTAACTTCTAGCACACAAACATTCTACAGTATATTTCAACTAAAGCCACCTGTACCTTCAGTTGCGAGGGGGCAATTGTAAGGACCTGTCCCTCGACCTACCCTAAGCACGAACTAATTATAGGGACCTGTCCCTTGATTTATTCCAAACTCAAACTACCTCAATACCAGACTCACGCATTATACACATGACATATATAATCAACAATGACACTTGGGCCACAAACTGATAAAGAACGTGGATCGAGCACTATAGAAAATATGAACAAGTCAAAGACACCTGTCTCCCACAAACTAGCAGTTACACATTCAACTACCACCTGCCCTATTTTTAGGAGAACGTGCTTCTACATGATAACGAACTGAGAGTGAGGTCTATAAAAAGGATGTGTTCGAGAGGAGAAAAGACCAATAATTTTAGATTAAAAGAATAAGTATTTCTAGCACAATAGATCACTTGTAATCAAATATAAGCCTCAAGCAATAAAAGTTACAGTTACTAAATCCTCAAGCCGAGGTCGTGATTTTTACCTATTCAAAGATTTCTACGCTAATCACATGTGTCATTTCTATATTGAGTTACATTAATTATTATCATAGGTACATTTGGTGTAAAAGCTAATTTCGAGTTATTTCAAGCTACTACAAAATTAGGTCATTATATGCGGCAAATGTAAGAGCCTAAATTCGGGACTCGAACTTAGCTTCTCACACCAAAGATGACCAGAATACTAAACAATAATGAGCAATCACTAACAACGCAAGATTTTGCGTATAAATATTTGAATAGGCAAAAACAACGCCCTCTTGCGAGGATTTGAAAGAGATAGTAATATTAACTTCGTGACTACTGATTACAGGTAGTATTCTACATAGTTTTGCATAGACTTTCTAGATAGCAAAAGTTTGTCCATAATATATTCTTTATTGGTCATATTTATAAGTCTCATATTATGACCGTTTAATAACCACTATCTCCTCTTAATGATTTATGTTACAAAACAAACAGTTTTGATGAGTCTTTATAACGGTATGTGCATTTCCTCTTCTTTGTAACTACTTCTTAATATGCCATAAATGTGACACGTCCTTGTAATAATGAGGTGGAGCAAATGTTCATTGGTCGAAGCTAGGGCTTGAGCTCGAGTTGTGGAGAAGGCCCTTACAATACGACTGGGCCAAGAAGGCCCATAGTAATGAAAAACTGTTCATGCCAAATGAAATGGCTTTTCGGAAGAGGGAAAAATTGCCAATTTTTGATCTTCAAAATGTTTCAAACCCTAATCAATCCAAATCAATCTCCATAAATCTCAAAACCCTTTAACAATGGATACTAAATCACTGGCCAAATCAAAGAGAGCTCACTCTCAACACCTCAAACGAACTCACACAAACCCGAACCAGAAACTCAAACCTAAACCAACCCCAACTCCCCTGGATCAAACCAAGAACAAATCATCCTCAAAACAAACCCAACCCCTCGAAAAACCCCACCTTCCTTCTAATTGGGATCGCTACGACGAACCCGAGCCCGAGTTTGGTTCGACTTCATCGAATGCTGCAGCTGCTGATGTTGTTGAGCCAAAGAGCAAAGGAGCTGATTTTGCTCAATTGGTTTCCGAGGCTCAGTCTCATCTTGGTCCTAATTCGGATAACTACATTTCGTTCGAAGATGCTATTCCGGGTAATTCGACTATTTGTTGTTCTAGTTAGTTTGAGTGATATTGGGTGTGTCCCCATTGTTTGTTTTCGCATTGTCGTTAGATTAGATTAAGTAATCTTATTATAGATGATGAAGGAAACAATACTTGATTTGTTTCGTTTGTAGATATTGATCGAGGAATATGCTCTATGCTTGCTATTAGGGGAAATAACATTCTGTCGTGGATTAGTGATGAGAGTTTTGTTGTGGACGATGAATCAGCCACGTGGTTCCAGGTAATTCTTATACCTGTTATATGAATAAAGTTATGTTAAGAAAAAAGGAATTTATGATTCATATAGTTTTAGTATATACTATATATAGTTTATACCCAGTCATACATTGGTTATATATCTTTGTTTGAATTGCGACTCTGGGAGTTGAAAATGTGTTTTGTGGAAAGAAGTTGGCTAATAGGGTGTTGTTTAAAAGGGGCATTTATGAATATGATAGTAATAAAAAATTAGGCTTTATTCGTATGTTGATCACAAAGTAAGCTCGTCTAGTTATAATTTACCAAGAATCTAAAACAAATCAATGTCCATATGTTAAGTGTATATGGTTTTAGATTAATAATTCTAGTCTGAACATACTATACGTGGAAACACTCATACCTGAGGATCCGTCTCCGTAAAGCGAGAAGGGACTCCCTTTGTTTTTTCCCTTGGCAAGCAAAGCTGTGAGATTTATATTCTGTATTGAGCATTACCTAAAACTATTTAGCTCATCTTTCCGAGTTATTTATCTCAAGCACTCCCTAGTTTGCAATGTAATTACTGGAATACATTTATCTGATCTTCTCATTATGTTTATTGTTTCATATTGTCAATTTAGGCATCATTTATCTCCGTGGATCTCCATGTGCTTGCTGCACAACTTACAAAGATAGATGTTCCACGAAGGCTTTTTATTGAAGCAGATATATTACCTCCAGAGTTGGTAATATTTTTTTCTCACACATTTCCACTAATCACACTCAAATGATATTGAAGAATGATTATGATCGGAAATTGCTCCGGTGAAAAATTGTTGCTAAACTTGAAGCTTTGATAGCATCATTAGAGCTAGGCTAAGAAATTAAAAAGTATGTAAAACCAAAAGGCCGATTCTATGGAACATTGTTCTCCATCTGTACCACAATAAATTTTGTAGAGACCTTTAAAACCTATAAATAAAATAGAGAGAGTAAAATTTTACAAACACTAGTAAAAAGAAAGAAATTGTAGCTTTTCTTTGTAAACTGTAGTACCTTTCTTAATAACTTCTAATCCTTTTGTGCTTTATATGGTGGTAACTTATGGAGTAATGGAATCCCATTTCTAAGGCTTATCTTTTATGAGGTTGCCGCATAGAGTCTATATGGAGTAATGGATATCATTAAGTACTAAATCTTCAACCATGTTGCTTTCGCGTTACGCGGTCTTGACACAGAATTTGTAATTAGAGGGTATTCTTAGATTTGTTCCTCTTGACCATTAACTCCTTGCATGTGCTTTAGTGGATAGAGCTTATGCATCTGGAAAACATGAACATATGCGCCAGTGGATAAAAATGTTTTTACATGAAAGCTCAAAAAGCCAATAAGCATGCACACAGAGCATCAACATATGTACATATAATGATAGTGGAGCATAAAATAACATGATCTAATGCAGCATAAACTTTTCCTGATATCTAAAGATATATTAGAGTTAAAAGTAATTTACAGATGAAGTGGGAGATACTATATAGAGTAATGTCTTAGTTAAATTTCACTGAAAAATTCTTCGTGGTTTTTGATATGGTTCTTTTTTATTTGCATATGTAAGAAGGAAATATGTTGTTGTGTACTAAGAAAGCAATTTGGTTGAAGATTTAGTACTTGCTGATATCCAATGTGTTCTTGAATTAAGAGTAATTTTACCTTGGAAAGCTCTCCTTGACACAAAACAAATATGGTAGCCCTCTTTGTTGAACTCACGATTAGGATCTCTGTGCTACGGCATCCTTACGAATAGGATCGCTACCTCCCTTAAGTTTCACAGTTTTACTCACATGTCTCGCTCCCTTTCAAATTATTTTCAGAGTGTGCCTTCAAGTTGTTGATGAAATTAGTGAGAGTAGCGTACGTCTTAGGTCAAAACTCAAACTTGAATATACATCCAGAGAGATGTGTGTGTATATTTATGAATGAATGTCCAAGCAAAATACTTATTCACTTTCCATTAAATTTTGATTAACAGTGTTCAGATGAGTCGAAGGAAACCATCAATCAGGAGTATACGCTGGAAGAAAGCTCTACAAGTGGACCAGCTAAATATTGTACCGAAAAATCTCATGTTCTTCAAAATGTGGATTTAGAGAGAAACATTGATCGCAAGAGCATGGTTACACAATCTGAGCTAGTAGATCAAGGGAGCAGAAGCGACATTCCAGTTCTCTCTTATGGAGGAGCCAGACGCGTAAATCCAATACAGGATAATCCGAAAAAATTATACGAAACAGATCTGGGGGAAGTTATTGACTCCATTGGACAACTCGACGTGAACACTTCAACCGACTCAAAAGAAGGAACCTCAGCATTCCAAGCTTCTGTTGCAGAGGCGGATCTCGACATGCTTCTCAACTCATTAGGGGATAGCAAGAACCCAATGAAAACATTACAGAATTCACAGTGTGATAATTTACCCTCATTCATAGAAGGGCTTTCTACAGTATCTTCAAGTAAAGTCTCAAATTACCTTAGAGATGCACCCATTACCACAAATCTAGATGAAACAATCGATGATTTACTCGTACAAACTTCCGATGTGAGAAACCAGAAGCAGGGATTACTTAGAGCAGAAGAATTTGAGACACCATCAGATATTCCTGTAATGCCTTCGAAATCTGCAATAGAACTAGCCTTGGACGATTTTGATTCTTGGTTAGATACAATATAAACCTTGTATCTTTGTAGGTACTACCAATTATGATGCTTAAATGGTATTGTTTGTGTATTCTCTCAATTATTTGCCAGCCGACTCATAATTATGTGTTTGGGAGATTGTTCTGCCCAATCTATATAAGAGCATATGCAGCAGTAAATGCCACTTTAAACTGATTAAAATGCCTCAATAGTAACCTACCTTGATTTTTACACAGCAGTGCCAAACCGACCTATGCCGTTTGAGCCCAATGCAGTTCATAATTGTGTAGCAAAAATGGACGGCCTGGATGTAGCCACGTGGTTAAATCTTAATGAACTATATCTGCCGTGCTGCGCAGTTGAGCCAATCACAGGCTGCTACGCGGTCATCTGAACTGCGCGGCTTAGTCTGTAAGAAAAGAACACATCATTTCCCTCTCAACACTTAGTTTTTTTTTTTTGTCATTCCACCTTCAAAAACTCTTCCCTCCAAAACCCAACGAGGAATTTTTATCGATTAAGGTGGGGAATATCGATAACCGATTGGTTCATACTTTTGTGGAGCGGTGGTGGTCGTCCACCCATATATTTAATTTCCCTTGTGGGGAGCTTGGTTTTACGCCGTTAGACTTTGTGATGTTAACGGCTCTTGGAATGGGAATCAATCTCCGTTATGACGATAAGTATTCGAATGTCAACGAAGCTTCAAAGTTGTTTCCTGGGATTAGGAGTAACGATATAAAGTACGGGAACATCACGTTAGTATTTTTGAAGTCGTATATGAAAGATTTGGATCCAAGAGAAAAAAATTATACTTACAACTCGCAATTGGATATTGTGTACGCAAGGGCTTATGTTGCATATATGATAGGAAATCTATTCTTTACAAATGGCAGCACCTCACTTGCGGCGGGTTATCTCGGCGCTATAGAAGACGGGCATATTATAGGCGGGACAAAATACGATTAGGGATCTCCGATCAGGACTACATTGCATTGGGGACTAGGCCTATCATCATTGAAGAAGAATGAGCATGATATCTAGTCGTTGTTTGGATTCTGGTCGCTTTGGAGTTTTGGTTCTATGAGTACTGCAGATTAGGGATTTACATTGTAAAGGATCCTAACTTCCGACCTTATCCCCGAATATATGGGTGCGTGGGCAAAAACTGAAAGGAGTAAATCGGGAGCTGAAATCTACCATTCGTTTGAATTGATCAGGAACATGATCGAGTGGAAGAACAGAGAAAACAATGATTGGCAACTGTGGTTGAGGTTCAGAAATGAAATCTGTAGGGAGGTAAAATATGCAAAAATTCTTAGTGCAAAAAGGGTTCCATTCGTATCAGTTCTATACAAGAACGAGACTCTTTGGTATTTGGGATAAAGATGTACACGTCAGATTACGGGGGTAGACGGTATTCCATATGACCCCCCTACCAATATTATAGAGTTCTCACGTTTCGATCCCGTTGTATAGGCGTAATTAAAGAAAATTGAGTACTACGATACAAACTACTATATCGTTAAGGATGTGGATTATATAACGTATTGGAGGCATGTTTACCCAAATCCTAGGATTAGTTGTACTTTAGTGAAGATAGCTAGAAATATGTGAATGTTCGGGAACGATCTAGTTAAACCCAATGTACGTGTGCCACAAGCTTTGAGTTTAGGTGAATCGTCTCAGATGGAGAGCTATGGAGTAGACGCGAAGTCAAATGCTCAGGATATTGGATGGTTCATGGATATGATGGGAATCGACAGAGAGTGTAGACGGATACCGATCCCAGCCATCAAGGTCCAACAACCATGTTCAGCCAGGTATACTGTGGATGAGCCATGGCAGGAAAACTTTAGAATGCAGCATACATCATATGAAGATTCGAGGCACTATGTTGACCGTGTAGATAAGATTGACGAATAACTGAGACTGTTGCAGAAGATTATCCAACCCACGGGAGAGAGACTATCTGAGATGTTCATCAGGTATAAGACAGAGCTGGAGGTGCAGTGTACCTTAGACGATAGTCTCGTACGCGAGCGTATTGCAAGGAAGGTCATCATGCTTAGGTATATGTTTAATTAGTGCATTTTCCCTACTAGTTAAAACAATGTTTTATGTTATTTATGTTAAGTTTATATAGGATGATGTTTAACTTTATGCTATTTGTGTTAAATACCTAGTGTTGTGTATATTTGATGGATGAAAGGTGTTTAATTAAATGCCACAATAGATTTCAAGAAAAAAAACAAAATGTTGAGTATATATGCTACACCTAAGAAGGTGTTTGATTAAATGCTACAAGAGATTTCAAGAAAAAAATACTAAGTGTTGAGTATATATTGCACACCTGAGATGGTGTATAACTAAATTCCCCAAAGGCAAATGAACAGACTTGATTGTGTCACGTGTCTCTCATATATCTCTCACAGTTCAGAACTACGCGGCTTAGTCTGCAAGAACAAAGGCTTCCCCTCTCTCTCAACACTTGGTTTTTTATGGTTATTCCATCCCAATGGCTATATTCCCCAGAATATTTTTTAAACAAGCCTCTCAATGGCTATATTCTCTAGAAGACTTGTTAAACAAGCTTCTTAATAACTAGTTTTCTAACTATAAATTGAGTAAATCTCCTTATATATTTCTTATAATAATATAATAATTACTCTCTTTATCTTCTAATATTTTGTTATCAATCAAGTTTATCATGTCTGACCTATCACTCTCTTCATTATCATCATCTTCATCTTCGTCCAGATTGGAAGAACTTTTTTGGCAACAAATTTTGATAATGCATGAGTATAGCAAGGTTATCATGGAAATAGAAAAAGGCGACATCGTCACATAAGCGGCGGCAGGGGGG
>JACGCM010000561.1:0-53677 GCA_014058105.1 Kingdonia uniflora | reverse complement strand
GCATAAATAACCATTAATTGGACAATCCTCATGAAGGCGCGCCTAATGGGCAAACAGTATGTAAGTTATCTTGTATTTTCCCAAGGGGGTTTACAAATTTCACCCAAAAAAATCTCTCCACGATCACACGTTTGGTCTGGTCAAAATTTAGATGTTGACCGGGGTCAAATGAGACGAGACAGCGATCAAATCACACACATCATAAGATGCAATAGGTCATCTAATATGAAGTATCCTTCACAACAACGAATTGAAATAAAACAAACATAAAAGCATGCTCAGAAGTTTGTATCTCGAACTTTGAAATATGATGGAGAAAGAAAACCTTCTGATACCATACCATCTGAAAGCAAAGTGAACTAAAGCCAAGAATAGTATCCCAAGAAAGAATTTTGAGCACCAATGAACTTCCATGAAGATCTACAGCAGCCGTAGAAACTGAGAATGCCTTCCAAACACCCAATAAATTGAACACCCGGCATCAAATATGGTTTAGACAAACTGAACAGAGGGATATTATGTGTGGTTCCACGCCTACCAAAAATAGAAACATGCCTATATTTTCTTCCTAGCAATAACGAAAAAACAAAATTATAAACAGAATCCAGTTCAACAAAAGCACTCTTGAAGAACAACGAAAGTATGGGGCAAAGTTTCCGGTGACAATAATGGCTGCTGCCAGCAGAATTTTGGTTGTTTTCCAAAAAATGTAGTGGTTCTGATACAAGCTAGGTAACAACAACGCGGTACGGGTGTCGGTGTCCGACATGGGTACGGGGTGTCGTACACGGTTTATTTTTTAAGTGAAGTGCCGTTGTTACTAGATACCAAGTTAAGTTCCGAAAGGAGAATATTATTAATTAATTTTGATATTACTTATTATAAGACACACCTATTTATAGGCTGCCTCGACCCAATTAAACTAAGTATGGGACTCCATCATACCTACAGTGCTTGCACCGTACTCTCTTAGTACGAGACCATACTCGCTAACAGTTTTTTCATGTAATTTTGGGGATAAGTGGTCACTGAATTGGTTTGTCATTAAGTTAAAATAAGTATTCTTGATAGTTTCTTGGATACTACCTACATTATCATCTAGAGATTAAATTGACTCAAATGCTTTCTTCTACAATTTCAACTGTATTTAGATTGTTTAGTTAGACTACTTTCAAGTCTGGAAATGCTATTAACAAGAGGTTCAACCTTTAGGTGGATGACATGGAATTTATGAAGGTGTTTGGGATAAACCCAACCAAGGTGTGTACTCTTGCTGCTACAGTCTTCTAATATATAATCTTGTTTCTTAACTAACTATATGCTCCAGACCCTGTAATGTTTCCTTGAATTTATGTCTTGATATTAACTTTTACGTGATTTGCGCTTGTCCATCTGTGAAAATCTTTCTTGACTGCTAACACTGAACTCCACAATATGTACTGCAGATGGTATTACTATGTATAGAGGGGTTGCCTTTATGTTACAATTGTGAAACTTATAAATCCCCTTAAATCTGATCATAATGTGTCAACACATTGGTCTCTAGGACCAGAAGTCCACTTCAACAAATCCATTCATATTTCTTTGTATGAATAGCTCTTAGTTTTTTTTTCTGTGTACCCCATTTATTCCTAGGTCCGACTTGTTTTTTATGCCTTAAGTAGCTCTATGTAGTTATAGCTTTGCATTAACCCCTCTATATTATGAAGCAATGAATAATACTTTGTCATCTACAGATAACATCACCAGAGGGCACACATTCTTGGACATGTGTAATAAACATAACTAACAAATTCCTCAAAGCAGGCTCTTCGGAAAATCGTAAACTGTCTACCCCAAGCAAAAGTAACACTTTGATCTCCACTATAAGAATACAACATTACTAAGGATCTCCCTCTGAAGATTCTATTGTCCTTTTATGTCTAGCAACCCTATAATTAACACAGGCGGCCAACTTTTCTCCCTTTATGTGATGGCTAACTCTCTTTCAACAACACGAGAGCTGCCTAATTGCCCTGGCATGACCCAACTTAAGCCAATCCCATTAAAAAATACTACCGTTTTCTCTTGCTATTTAACAAGCAACAAAGGAACCACCTTCAGCGTTTTTATGGCAGTAATAATGATTCACCAAGACCCAATTCTAGCAGTTAGTTTGTCTGTCACTAGAATCATATGGTAGAGCAGCTCCCAAGCGAAAGAAGATGATTCCTTAGTGGATTTTATAGTGGCCCAAATATCTGAAGCAAGAATGAAATGGGGGCTGGGGATGAAATGGTACTAGATGGAGTGACTGAAGATACAGTTGTCCTCGTATGAGTTCCAGTTCTTGATTTGCTCTGTTGGGATGGGGGCAAGCAAGACCTAATCTATTGATCAATTCACCTATGTGGGTCATTTATTCATCAAAAAAGGTATCTCCACCCTCATAACTCCAATCCCATGAGTTACTATTCCAAATGATGAAATCAGATTCTGGTTTCAATTCGATGCTACACATCTCATGACATTTCTGATAAGGTCTTCCCTTCTTCTTCCAAGTAGCCTTGCATATAATTGACAGGTGTACGGGGGGTGTCAGCGACGGCAACTTCTAAATAATGATATCATAGGTACCACAACGATATCCATCATACTATTAAGAGCCCGAAGCTGGGTGTTATTATCATTCTGCTAAACTCTGCACAGATCAGAGTTAATGCTATTTACAAAGTTATTGTAAGATCATGTAAATATTTTTGAGGGGTTTCTTATCCCCTATTTAAGTTGCATTTCTTTCTTTAATTTAAGGAATATGCTAATACGAATACATTTGCTTAGACTACTTTCTATCAACTGGTATTATAGGTTGCAAAAGCGTTGATTGAAATATTTGCTGAAATGATATTTATGCATGGATTTGTGCACGGAGATCCACATCCTGGTAACATATTTGTTTCTCCTGAAGGTCGTGGTGGCTTCTCTTTAGGTATGCACTGGAGACTTAATTTAGGACATGTTATCCCTTTTTTATTATTAGTTTTAGATAAAGCTTCTATTCCATGTTTACATAAAATACTTCTTTGCAGATAATCCTCGACTTCACCAATCATGAGATCAAAATTTGACTGCGGTCTTATAGTTTACAACTTTTGGTTTACCTGCAGTTAGTGTTGAGTTTGGGGGATGTAATAAGTCTATTATTTCGTATAACGAGAGTCCTAAGTTAAACTACAACCTAACCTTTGGTTTAACTACAATTAATGTTGGGTTTTGGGGATGTGAGCCTATTATTCATATGACGAGAGTCATAAGTTAAACTATAACCAAAAGTGTCCAGCAAAATGGTAATAAGTTTGAATTTTAAAACTGGTAATGTATCAATTTCCTTCTATATAATAGGTGCCAAATTAATATGTCCCTTTATTTGATTTGAAGAATTGTTTGTATGTAGTGCTTTTGGATCATGGAATTACAAAGAGTTGGATGAAGGGTTCGATTGAACTATTGTCAGAGTGGAAAAGCACTGATTCTTCGGGATTATGCTAGATAGATCATCTAGGTGACCGCTTTGGCGTTGGAAAGTACTCCAGATACTTCCCTGTCATTTTCACTGGGAGAACTATAGACAGGTTTATCTTTTCTCTTTAAACCTTTCCATTCTACGTCGGAAAGCTGTTTTTTAGCCTTTAAGGAATATCGCCTAGGTAACAATGACACGGATATGAGTGTCGGTGTTCGACACGGGTATGGGGTGTCGGAAACGGCAGAAAATAGAAAAGTACCTTGTAAATTGTGTTGAACATGTATGTCCGAGTGTCAGGGTGTCATTTTTTATTTGTAAAGTGAAGTGTCGTTGTTACCTAGAATTTCACCATTCTTGAAGAAAGATTTTAAATACTGGGTATATATATACACACATATATGTGCTGCCAAAATAGAATTTACCCATAAGAGTTAGTGTATGTTGCACATTGGTTTGTTAATATCCTGAGTTGCTTTGTAGAATTTGGCGTACGCCAAAATGATTGGCATGCCAAAATTATTTTGCAAAAAACCCATAAAGAACGGTTCTGGCCTTCTGTAGTCTGTCGGCTTACGATAATCACATTATGTTCTATTCTTACTGTCTTTGCCTCTTTCCTACAACACTAGAGTTATTTTCCAATTTAGACATTTTCTCATCTTTCAAGAGACCACCATTTAATTCAATGTTCTGAGTAGTTTTCACATGCACTTGCAGTAAATCAAATCTTGGTAGAGGAAGGAATGACTGGGGAAGAAAAAAAAAATCTAAAGCAGGAATTGAAGTCTCTAACGATGGAGGATATATCTTCATTTATGGAATCCTTGCCACCGGACTTTCTTAGCATACTACGTACCGAGTAACTCTCTTTGCTATCAACTAAGTTCCCAAATGTCTATATTAAATCCTCCTTACCTGTACTTTTTCCACATTCTTTTCTTACTTTATTTCCATTGCAGTGGGGTATTGAGATCTATAATCAGCAAGCTTGGAGCTCCACAACGGATCAGGTGCTAGCTTATGCTAAATTTCAGTTTACGGCCTTTCAGTGAAGTTGGACCGTGAATCTGGTAACTCGACATATTTTTTTTTCTATACTATTTTTTTGTTCTGTTTGCGGAACTTTTTGTTTCCTCTACTTCATAATTTTTACATGGAAAAAAAATCTAAAATCTCTACGCTTAAGAATATTAAATATGCTTCTAACTTCTAATGAACAAAATATTAGGATGACAAGAAAACGATTTTAATTATGATTATTTTGAAAATAAGTAGATCAACAAATAGCAAAGAGTTTTGACGAATAAAAGATCAACAAGACGTAGAAACCGGGCCAACCAGTACATTTTGGACATGGACATATGGAATTATGATTCTTTGTCCAGATAACATATAGATCCATCCCTATAATGGTCTTATTGGGCTATTTTCTGAATGTAGCATCTTTGCAGAAGTTACTCAGAATGGATTCTTTCGAGTTGGGTCAGGAATTGAATTAATTATTGTAATATATATATATTTTTGATGTCCGGAAGTTCGTCGGAATTTATTGTAATATTCCATATTCTACTAAAACTAAATTCGATCTGCTTGATAATCCAAACCAGAACTGATATTAAAAAAAAAATTATACACTCAATTCAGGTCAACGTCACTGATATAGCATAATAATATGCAAAACTGAGAAGATATATGGGTATGAGCTGAGTGAGTTTTGTGAGAACCTATTTTATGTCCTTTATATAAAAGCTGAGTCGAATGTTAGCTACAATTCAACCCGTTAGAAACATCCCCTAAATCAATTTACATCAAGAAAGTTGGATTTTAATTGCCACCTATAAACAGATTGCACCAACCACTTGGTGTGGCTCAGAGAAAGAACAACGCCATCTGAAGTAGTATGGTATGGCCTTTCTTGTTTTAATCAAAAGTCTTGTTCATGGATCAAGCTGATTGTTCTAAAAGGATGTCAAAACCCCTACTGCACCAATTTTATTGTGTGGTTGACTAGAATTGCACCAAGTGAATGGGCACAATCAGTTTTGACAATCTGGAAATCTTCAATTGCTTCAATTTTAATATTATTTTAAGAATTTTTCTGACTATTATTATACATTTTTGCAGATGTAATGGTTAGGTCTAGATTGAAGGGGACTGTTGATTATTTCAGTTGAGACTGGTTCTTGGTAAGTGTACATATATGTTGTGGTTGCCTAGTTGGGATATAACGGCAAAAATTATAGTTTCTGAATTCCTATCTTTTACAGGATTTTTGGAGTTACTCTCGCAGATTAATGGTTTTGGACATTCACTCCTGAGTAAATTGAAGAAAATATTGGTTGAGCTTCAGCTTCTCATATTGTAATTGATTCCCTAAAAAACAGGCTGTAAAGTATGAACCTCATACTTCGTATTCCATATTATTGAGGAGAAATATTACTCCCATTAAAAGAAAAAGACTGATTCAACTTGACTGCGTCTGTTAATGCACTATTGTATCTTAATGTGATAGGGTCTATCATTTTTTCTCCTCGGCAACAAAGATTTTGCCAAAAAATCTTACTTGTTGATTGAAGAAATAACACAAAGCTCTTTCAGAATCATGAAAACTTAGCTTACTTAGATCCAATATTATCAACAACAATATACCAAAAGCACCATCAATTCTACCAAAATTAGTAATGTCAACAGAGAATACACATCTCAATCTCTACTTGGAAACCAAATGATAATGAAAAACATATGAAAGATCACTATCTCAGTTTCTTAAGGCCAGACCAAATCCACAGAAATTTCACCAAGGGCAAATCTCCATCCTCGATAACTTCTCATCATCCAAGTTTTGCCTTTATACATAAAGTCATTACCTGTCGATATTGCTCTAGTAAAAACAGAAGCTGCAGCATAAGAATATGAAGAAGAAAAGAGAGTGAAGTGAGAGGAGAGTCTGTGTTATGGTATTGGATTATTTCAGACAAAAGAAGAACAAGGGAGGCCATTGTTGTTGCTGTTAAGTTGGAATTGAAGAAGAAGAAAGAGGGAAAGACCATTTTTATATACTTGTTATGTTGGAGGTATTAGCCCATTGGTTTCATTTGCTGTTGTAGTTTGTATTTTGTAATAAAGTATGGAAAGTCTAATGTCAAATAAAACCAATTGGGCTGTTTGTGTCTGTGTGTGCCCCCAGGTTGGGAGTGTTGCTTTAAGTACAACATTAATATGAAGTCACACTCTTCTATAAACTCAGAAACTGAAATTTCTCAAATACGGTTTATTCGAAATAGCTAGATTAGGTTTCTTAATTTGCCCCTTTTTATGGCGAAAAATGGAGATTATTATCTTTAGATACCGGGTTGTTTTTTAAGATATCGGTGATGTCTTGGATTAACTGTGATATATCTGAATTGTTAGGCATAAATTGTTGTTTTTTAAGATACTAGGGTCTGTTTCTGATTTATCAGAAATAGTATACCAGGGCAACTGGCGAGGTCTTCACCTTGTTAGGCATAAATTGCTTGCATAAACCACTATTTCAAAACCATATTAAATAGTAGCCAAATCGTAAAATGAGACAATTGAGCTTCGGAAACTCCATCAAACTTGTGACCACATTTTCCTTGTTCATATTATGTTCAGAAACGGAATTTATCAGTTTGGTGTCAACAACTCATCCCAAATACAAAAGAAAATTTTGATTCATTACTATAAACCAAAGCAAGAAAAAGTTCATCAAAAAGTTAAAATTCCACTCATCGCGCTGTAATCCCAAGCAAGAAAAACAACCAAATAAATCAATATACAATACGTAGATACTAAATACAACAGAATTATAAACAACAAACTCTATTATTGGGATTTCAACAAGCCGGTATCCACGGGAAAAACATTCCGACTTAGCATATTCCACTGGTCTTCTTCCGGTCCACCTGCTTCTTCCAATACCCAGTAATCTTCTCAACTGCGCGATGACCATCTGCAGTGCTTTTCACTTCATTACCTGCTGTGACATGGGCAGTTTTGGAAGAGGTCCTACTCGGAAGTGAGTCAATCTCTGTTAAGACTTTCTTAATGTCGGTAAGGAGCCGTTCCACTAAAGTGCGGCTAAAATCCTCCCTAATAACTACTCGGAGAACTGCAACGTGTTCAGCATTGCTGGCATGGTATATGCAGGGACAATCCATCCATACCTTCTAAGAGTTTCAGATATTTCGAACACTGTGTGTTGGCTGTTATCTTTAAGAGCAAAAGCTACAAGAGGCACACCTGCATCTTTGGAGAGGATTTCAAATCGACCAGTTGCCTCTAACCCTTCCTTCACCATTTTTGTATTATCCATGCAGTTTTCCATGATATCTTGTACCCCTACAGCACATGTATTTGATATTTAGTTCATTGAGTTCTATATATACGCATTTAACTTCTAGAGAAATTATAACCATATGCCAGAGGATCAATTTCATACTCCTGAAGTAAAAACACCTTAATAATCACAAATAAACCTACCTCAAAGCCCAGCCGTATGAACTGATAGTATTGTGCAATTATTTGACTTGAGCCTGCCAGAAGGAGAAAACACACAGTTATAGATTTAATAATTTTGTAGCTCTCATACTAAAAACAGGATACTTATAAGCCTCAATTCACTGAAATCACATGATTAGATCAGCAGAACTACACAGGCGTTATACTAATCCTAAGTACTCAATGATGATTCCAGTTATGGCTTTTTTACTGATCCAAAAGCTGTGGCCGCCTTGAAACTTGCTTCAATGTTTATATTTTTCCATGTCAATGTTATGTCTGGCTTGAATTTGTGCTCAAAAGAATCCAATATGTTGGCTTTCTGGATTTCCACTATTAATTTTTATTTCATAAACAGCAAGAAACACTATGTTTCTCAGTAAAACAAAATCAGTAAAAGAATATTTTTCCCATTCAACATAACAAAGAAGAAGATACATTCAGTATGATTTACAGCTCTCATGAATATATTCAAAGCTCACAAAACAACAAAGCTCGTGTAATGATAGTTTGGCTTGGACCCTTAAATTTTGATTAACAATGATTTGGGTTGAGTAATAGTTGAATACTAGATAAGTATATGCCTAATTTGATCACATAACGGGGTCAAAGTGAATATATATGCTGATACTACTAAAGCGGTGCACAAATAAAACTCTACTTAATTATTTAAGTACTACTCTGCCAAAGATATATTGATGAATTACCTTTAGAGAAGTTGAGCGTAAAAGTTGGTTGGTCAGCTCCAAGATAGTTGATATGGAAAATAAGTTCATCGGGTAAATCCTCCTTAGACCTCCACACATTCCATCCCACACCAGCGTAAACAAGACCGTACTTGTGACCACTGACATTTATGCTCTTAACTAACGGCAAACGAAAATCCCACTCTAGCTCAGGGTATAAAAAGGGCGCTATAAACCCTCCACTAGCAGCGTCTACGTGAATTGGTGTGTCCCACCCAGTTCCTTGTTTTCTCAGTAAGGAGATCATTCAGGCGTTTGACATCCTCAAACTCCCCAGTGAGAGTTGAACCCAGGATTGCAGCAACGCAGATGGTGTTCTCGTCCACCATGTCTACTGCTTTATCAGGGTCCATCACATAGTAACCCTCCCTCAGTTTTACTTCCTTTAGGTCCACTTCGAAGTACCTCGCAAATTTCTCCCAACAGACCTGTATAAGAAATGTTGTACATGGTCATTTTAAAGTTTAAACGAATGATATATAACAATGCCCCCCTATCTGACACAAATCTCAAGCATGAAGTAAAGTTGGGTGTTAAATATACAACTAGTAAAACATCTGTATACCTGAACATTAGCACCAGTGACAATGTTGGGCTTGTCAAGGGTTTTCCTTGAGCCTTCTCTTGTTCTGCCACTTCCTCTTGAATGCTAGTCCAGCGAGCATTATAGCCTCGGATGACCCTACAGTCCCTACTCCCACAGCCGTCTCACTATCCCCAAAGGGAGCATTGAACAAATGTGCTATCATATTTACGCACGGTTCTGCATTACGGGTTAATGTCTTAAATTAATTATAATTTATTTTTCTTAATAAATTAAATCAAGTGTATCTTGTGTTCCAAACTAATCTATTTTGGTAAGTGAAAAAAAAAATATGCCAGAAGAAAAAAATGAAAATAGCGCCCAAAAGAATTTTATACCAAGAAATCGGGAACAGGTGATTCAGAGTATACCATGGGGAAATTTTTGTATTTCATAAAGTTTTGAGGCAAAATTTTCATGATATTTCCCCGACTAGGAGGGTGTTTGTCTGTTTTTTCCGCTTGAAAGTGTTTTTCCACTTGAAATTGCTTACTGGGTAACTGATTGGGCTCATTCAACACTTTTAAGTGAAAAGAAACAAACACCCACCGACTTCCATTCCGCACTTTCTTTATTTTGCCCCCATTCTTCAGTAAGCAACCAAAACTTTCTTACTGATTTTCATTCAGCTGCAAGTCTGCATTCAACACTGGAAAAAGAAAATTTACCGATGAAATTTGGTATTATCCGTAACAGAAAAATTCCATCAATTTAACGAAACCCAAACCGCTTTCCATGGGCCTAACCATCTCTACTAATATATCTCTCTACTACTATAAAGCAAAGCACCCCCTAGAGCCATTTGGGCCATCGTACTAGCAGTTGGGAAATTTTAAATACACCCCAAACTCTAAAAGCTCACCCATCCCACTATTTGTTAAACTTAATTACACCTCTTAATATTTAAAGACACGTATGCCCCCAAAATAAAACATAAATACTTTTTGGAAATTTTTTTGATCTCTGGGAAGAGATCAAAACTTGCTGTATGGCATGAGAGAGAAACATATAAAAATCATTTAACCCACAAAGTTAACACCATTTGGTCTTTTGAAGAGATCAAACTCCTCTCTTTATAATAAATCCAAAATTCCTCTTTCCTCCCTACACTGTTTTGGATCCATTTTTAACTATTAAAAAATAAAATAGGTCTATCTTCCTCTCTTTAACCTTAATACGATTCCTGATTCCAAACTTCTAAGCAAGAGTAAAAAAGAAGAAGAGGACATCATCATCAATTCAATACAGTAATCAATTCAATACAGTAAGTACACCAAGTATCTTCTAATTAATATTTTAATAGCTATAACATGAGAGATAGGGACAATCTTTATTGAATCATAGTTTATTATGTGAGAAATAGTAAATATAATTCCAACCACAAGATATAACCCTTGTTCTACAATACAAGTCAGTTAAAATTTTCTCTTTGAATATTTAATTCTTAACCCTTTGTTTAAACCTTCATCAGGGAAATCCCTCATAAATCAAAATTTTGTATTTATAAAAAAATGTTCACTCTACTAAATCTACACCGTCGAACCCAATCAAAGGTAAAAAAATATATCAAGGCAACGGCTGAGATTAAATTAAATTTATACCTGTAGTTCAGTGGTAACAGGGTACTCATCCATGTCGACGTAATTTTTGGCAATTGAGTCCATCATCAGCTTATCACACTCTGGTTCCATCCAAGTAGTCACAAACGACGCCAAATTAAGCCTTGGATTCCCGTCGAGCATCAACTCGTCGTTTATGATCTGGAACGCCGCGTCTTTCGGGATCGACGCATTTGGCATCCTAAACCTCGGTAATGCCGTCCGCGCGTATCTCGATGCGAACGTAGAGTTCAGTAGCGTGTTCGACTCTGTTGCTGTACTTGATATCACCATTTGCTTTCTTGATATTCTGATTTGTTTCAGATTTCGTTGTGGTTTTATTAAGCGGGAAGATAAGTGATGGGTACACGTGGAGGTGTGTGGTGGTGACACGTGGTGAGTGTACGTGGTAATTGGTAACCGTTGATTTTAAGTTGAGTCGACGTGAGTGCAACAAAAGGATAATGACGCATGGGATATGAGTGTTTGTTATTTGTACAGCTGGACTAATAATTGGATATGTGGGGACACGTGTTTGGTTGGTGAGATATGATTGATAGCTACCAGTAGCAGTAGAAAGTTAAGTACAGATATAATATGAATGACGCCATCCTGATCGGGATTGTTTAACAAATATATCGTGTTTTACTCTCCCGGTGAATGCCTGATTTAATTGATGTCACGTAGGAACAACGCTCTATTAAGATGCCTCACTTTCATACATTACTGAATTAGGTTTTCGTGTGAACTATTGCACCAAAACCTTAAGGTGTTACTGAACTTGCATTTTTAGGCTCTTAGAGCACCCACAGCAGCTAGGTACACCCTGACGTGGTGGGTGGATTTTCAAATCCACCATCTTTTCCACCCAAATCGTCTTCCGGTAACTAGGTGAATCGGTGACGTGGTAGGAGAAAAATCCATCCAAAGGTGGATTGAGGGTAAATTCACGCCGCGCGGTTCTGAAGTGCGCGCAGCCATAACGTGCGGTTCAGAAGTGCACGGCAACACATAACCTTAAGATTAAAACACGTGGCTCCCATCCAACGGCTCCCATTAAGTGCACTTCAGAAACTGCGCGTATATATATATATAGAGCAAGCTTGCCGCGCGGTTTAGAAGTACGCTGAGATTTTGATGGCTCAGATTGAAATACGTGAATGTATCTGGGACGTTCATTTCAAGCACGCGGTTCAGAACTGCGCCGGGGTGAATTCACCTTGGGATGGATTTCAAACTGTTGTGGGGTGAATTGAGGTGAATTGGATTCACGTTCAAATTCATCCAATCCACCCTCTTGACTGCTGTGGATGCTCTTAAAGCATTCATGGCAATAGAGTGACTTGTTTAGGTGGCAGGAAGTTACCCTCTTTTTCTCAAGCCGACTATAGGGGTCTTCTTGCCAAGGTCGCACCTAAAACATAAAATAAATAAATAAAATCATTATAAGGGTCAGAGACCTGCAGGGTGATTCTTACTTTTTCCAATGCTGTGCAGTTCTGAACTGCGCGGCAAAATAGGCGCCTCGGATTAAGACACGTCACAAGTTTCAACGGTCGCGATGCATGAAATCATTTTAAAATAGACGCCTGTCACGATGCATATAATATTTTTTTTAAATAAGAGCCGCATTATTCTTTTTTTTTTTCTCTCCTCTCTCATGTCATGCAGCTTTTTATAATTGGTTTAAATCTTAAAAAAATAAAAAATAGGTAGGCCCTCCACTGCGCTGTGCAAAAATCAAGGTTGGTTACTGTTGATGCATTTTAGTCGGTCTAAGGTGACCTTAGTGCTGCATAAGCTGTTAAGAGTTTCAAAGGGAAAGGAATGACTCCAACCATTGTAGAGCAAGCAAACGTATGCCTTGTGCAAGGAACGCAAGTTTAACGAAATTTTCAGGAATTTTCGGTACCTGGGGGAATAAACTTGGAGACAATACCCATTGGATGAAAAGAAATCACAAATTAGCAAAAGGAAACAATATTTTCAGGAATTCATTACCTGCTGTGACATGGGCAGTTTTGGAAGAGGTCCTACTCGGAAGTGAGTCAATCTCTGTTAAGACTTTCTTAATGTCGGTAAGGAGCCGTTCCACTAAAGTGCGGCTAAAATCCTCCCTAATAACTACTCGGAGAACTGCAACGTGTTCAGCATTTGCTGGCATGGTATATGCAGGGACAATCCATCCATACCTTCTAAGAGTTTCAGATATTTCGAACACTGTGTGTTGGCTGTTATCTTTAAGAGCAAAAGCTACAAGAGGCACACCTGCATCTTTGGAGAGGATTTCAAATCGACCAGTTGCCTCTAACCCTTCCTTCACCATTTTTGTATTATCCATGCAGTTTTCCATGATATTCTTGTACCCCTACAGCACATGTATTTGATATTTAGTTCATTGAGTTCTATATATACGCATTTAACTTCTAGAGAAATTATAACCATATGCCAGAGGATCAATTTCATACTCCTGAAGTAAAAACACCTTAATAATCACAAATAAAACCTACCTCAAAGCCCAGCCGTATGAACTGATAGTATTGTGCAATTATTTGACTTGAGCCTGCCAGAAGGAGAAAACACACAGTTATATAGATTTAATAATTTTGTAGCTCTCATACTAAAAACAGGATACTTATAAGCCTCAATTCACTGAAATCACATGATTAGATCAGCAGAACTACACAGGCGTTATACTAATCCTAAGTACTCAATGATGATTCCAGTTATGGCTTTTTTACTGATCCAAAAGCTGTGGCCGCCTTGAAACTTGCTTCAATGTTTATATTTTTCCATGTCAATGTTATGTCTGGCTTGAATTTGTGCTCAAAAGAATCCAATATGTTGGCTTTCTGGATTTCCACTATTAATTTTTATTTCATAAACAGCAAGAAACACTATGTTTCTCAGTAAAACAAAATCAGTAAAAGAATATTTTTCCCATTCAACATAACAAAGAAGAAGATACATTCAGTATGATTTACAGCTCTCATGAATATATTCAAAGCTCACAAAACAACAAAGCTCGTGTAATGATAGTTTGGCTTGGACCCTTAAATTTTGATTAACAATGATTTGGGTTGAGTAATAGTTGAATACTAGATAAGTATATGCCTAATTTGATCACATAACGGGGTCAAAGTGAATATATATAGCTGATACTTACTAAAGCGGTGCACAAATAAAACTCTACTTAATTATTTAAGTACTACTCTGCCAAAGATATATTGATGAATTACCTTTAGAGAAGTTGAGCGTAAAAGTTGGTTGGTCAGCTCCAAGATAGTTGATATGGAAAATAAGTTCATCGGGTAAATCCTCCTTAGACCTCCACACATTCCATCCCACACCAGCGTAAACAAGACCGTACTTGTGACCACTGACATTTATGCTCTTAACTAACGGCAAACGAAAATCCCACTCTAGCTCAGGGTATAAAAGGGCGCTATAAACCCTCCACTAGCAGCGTCTACGTGAATTGGTGTGTCCCACCCAGTTTCCTTGTTTTTCTCAGTAAGGAGATCATTCAGGCGTTTGACATCCTCAAACTCCCCAGTGAGAGTTGAACCCAGGATTGCAGCAACGCAGATGGTGTTCTCGTCCACCATGTCTACTGCTTTATCAGGGTCCATCACATAGTAACCCTCCCTCAGTTTTACTTCCTTTAGGTCCACTTCGAAGTACCTCGCAAATTTCTCCCAACAGACCTGTATAAGAAATGTTGTACATGGTCATTTTAAAGTTTAAACGAATGATATATAACAATGCCCCCCCTATCTGACACAAATCTCAAGCATGAAGTAAAGTTGGGTGTTAAATATACAAACTAGTAAAACATCTGTATACCTGAACATTAGCACCAGTGACAATGTTGGGCTTGTCAAAGGGTTTTCCTTGAGCCTTCCTCTTGTTCTGCCACTTCCTCTTGAATGCTAGTCCAGCGAGCATTATAGCCTCGGATGACCCTACAGTCCCTACTCCCACAGCCGTCTCACTATCCCCAAAGGGAGCATTGAACAAATGTGCTATCATATTTACGCACCGGTTCTGCATTACGGGTTAATGTCTTAAATTATAATTATAATTTTATTTTTTCTTAATAAATTAAATCAAGTGTATCTTGTGTTCCAAACTAATCTATTTTGGTAAGTGAAAAAAAAATATGCCAGAAGAAAAAAATGAAAATAGCGCCCAAAAGAATTTTATACCAAGAAATCGGGAACAGGTGATTCAGAGTATACCATGGGGAAATTTTGTATTTCATAAAGTTTTGAGGCAAAATTTTCATGATATTTCCCCGACTAGGAGGGTGTTTGTCTGTTTTTCCGCTTGAAAGTGTTTTTCCACTTGAAATTGCTTACTGGGTAACTGATTGGGCTCATTCAACACTTTTAAGTGAAAAGAAACAAACACCCACCGACTTCCATTCCGCACTTTCTTTATTTTGCCCCCATTCTTCAGTAAGCAACCAAAACTTTCTTACTGATTTTCATTCAGCTGCAAGTCTGCATTCAACACTGGAAAAAGAAAATTTACCGATGAAATTTGGTATTATCCGTAACAGAAAAATTCCATCAATTTAACGAAACCCAAACCGCTTTCCATGGGCCTAACCATCTCTACTAATATATCTCTCTACTACTATAAAGCAAAGCACCCCCTAGAGCCATTTGGGCCATCGTACTAGCAGTTGGGAAATTTTAAATACACCCCAAACTCTAAAAGCTCACCCCATCCCACTATTTGTTAAACTTAATTACACCTCTTAATATTTAAAGACACGTATGCCCCCAAAATATAAACATAAATACTTTTTGGAAATTTTTTTGATCTCTGGGAAGAGATCAAAACTTGCTGTATGGCATGAGAGAGAAACATATAAAAATCATTTAACCCACAAAGTTAACACCATTTGGTCTTTTGAAGAGATCAAACTCCTCTCTTTATAATAAATCCAAAATTCCTCTTTCCTCCCTACACTGTTTTGGATCCATTTTTAACTATTAAAAAATAAAATAGGTCTATCTTCCTCTCTTTAACCTTAATACGATTCCTGATTCCAAACTTCTAAGCAAGAGTAAAAAAGAAGAAGAGGACATCATCATCAATTCAATACAGTAATCAATTCAATACAGTAAGTACACCAAGTATCTTCTAATTAATATTTTAATAGCTATAACATGAGAGATAGGGACAATCTTTATTGAATCATAGTTTATTATGTGAGAAATAGTAAATATAATTCCAACCACAAGATATAACCCTTGTTCTACAATACAAGTCAGTTAAAATTTTCTCTTTGAATATTTAATTCTTAACCCTTTGTTTAAACCTTCATCAGGGAAATCCCTCATAAATCAAAATTTTGTATTTATATAAAAAATGTTCACTCTACTAAATCTACACCGTCGAACCCAATCAAAGGTAAAAAAATATATCAAGGCAACGGCTGAGATTAAATTAAATTTATACCTGTAGTTCAGTGGTAACAGGGTACTCATCCATGTCGACGTAATTTTTGGCAATTGAGTCCATCATCAGCTTATCACACTCTGGTTCCATCCAAGTAGTCACAAACGACGCCAAATTAAGCCTTGGATTCCCGTCGAGCATCAACTCGTCGTTTATGATCTGGAACGCCGCGTCTTTCGGGATCGACGCATTTGGCATCCTAAACCTCGGTAATGCCGTCCGCGCGTATCTCGATGCGAACGTAGAGTTCAGTAGCGTGTTCGACTCTGTTGCTGTACTTGATATCACCATTTGCTTTCTTGATATTCTGATTTGTTTCAGATTTCGTTGTGGTTTTATTAAGCGGGAAGATAAGTGATGGGTACACGTGGAGGTGTGTGGTGGTGACACGTGGTGAGTGTACGTGGTAATTGGTAACCGTTGATTTTAAGTTGAGTCGACGTGAGTGCAACAAAAGGATAATGACGCATGGGATATGAGTGTTTGTTATTTGTACAGCTGGACTAATAATTGGATATGTGGGGACACGTGTTTGGTTGGTGAGATATGATTGATAGCTACCAGTAGCAGTAGAAAGTTAAGTACAGATATAATATGAATGACGCCATCCTGATCGGGATTGTTTAACAAATATATCGTGTTTTACTCTCCCGGTGAATGCCTGATTTAATTGATGTCACGTAGGAACAACGCTCTATTAAGATGCCTCACTTTCATACATTACTGAATTAGGTTTTCGTGTGAACTATTGCACCAAAACCTTAAGGTGTTACTGAACTTGCATTTTTAGGCTCTTAGAGCACCCACAGCAGCTAGGTACACCCTGACGTGGTGGGTGGATTTTCAAATCCACCATCTTTTCCACCCAAATCGTCTTCCGGTAACTAGGTGAATCGGTGACGTGGTAGGAGAAAAATCCATCCAAAGGTGGATTGAGGGTAAATTCACGCCGCGCGGTTCTGAAGTGCGCGCAGCCATAACGTGCGGTTCAGAAGTGCACGGCAACACATAACCTTTAAGATTAAAACACGTGGCTCCCATCCAACGGCTCCCATTAAGTGCACTTCAGAAACTGCGCGTATATATATATATAGAGCAAGCTTGCCGCGCGGTTTAGAAGTACGCTGAGATTTTGATGGCTCAGATTGAAATACGTGAATGTATCTGGGACGTTCATTTCAAGCACGCGGTTCAGAACTGCGCCGGGGTGAATTCACCTTGGGATGGATTTCAAACTGTTGTGGGGTGAATTGAGGTGAATTGGATTCACGTTCAAATTCATCCAATCCACCCTCTTGACTGCTGTGGATGCTCTTAAAGCATTCATGGCAATAGAGTGACTTGTTTAGGTGGCAGGAAGTTACCCTCTTTTTCTCAAGCCGACTATAGGGGTCTTCTTGCCAAGGTCGCACCTAAAACATAAAATAAATAAATAAAATCATTATAAGGGTCAGAGACCTGCAGGGTGATTCTTACTTTTTCCAATGCTGTGCAGTTCTGAACTGCGCGGCAAAATAGGCGCCTCGGATTAAGACACGTCACAAGTTTCAACGGTCGCGATGCATGAAATCATTTTTAAAATAGACGCCTGTCACGATGCATATAATATTTTTTTTAAATAAGAGCCGCATTATTCTTTTTTTTTTTTCTCTCCTCTCTCATGTCATGCAGCTTTTTATAATTGGTTTAAATCTTAAAAAAATAAAAAATAGGTAGGCCCTCCACTGCGCTGTGCAAAAATCAAGGTTGGTTACTGTTGATGCATTTTAGTCGGTCTAAGGTGACCTTAGTGCTGCATAAGCTGTTAAGAGTTTCAAAGGGAAAGGAATGACTCCAACCATTGTAGAGCAAGCAAACGTATGCCTTGTGCAAGGAACGCAAGTTTAACGAAATTTTCAGGAATTTTCGGTACCTGGGGGAATAAACTTGGAGACAATACCCATTGGATGAAAAGAAATCACAAATTAGCAAAAGGAAACAATATTTTCAGGAATTCATTACCTGCTGTGACATGGGCAGTTTTGGAAGAGGTCCTACTCGGAAGTGAGTCAATCTCTGTTAAGACTTTCTTAATGTCGGTAAGGAGCCGTTCCACTAAAGTGCGGCTAAAATCCTCCCTAATAACTACTCGGAGAACTGCAACGTGTTCAGCATTTGCTGGCATGGTATATGCAGGGACAATCCATCCATACCTTCTAAGAGTTTCAGATATTTCGAACACTGTGTGTTGGCTGTTATCTTTAAGAGCAAAAGCTACAAGAGGCACACCTGCATCTTTGGAGAGGATTTCAAATCGACCAGTTGCCTCTAACCCTTCCTTCACCATTTTTGTATTATCCATGCAGTTTTCCATGATATTCTTGTACCCCTACAGCACATGTATTTGATATTTAGTTCATTGAGTTCTATATATACGCATTTAACTTCTAGAGAAATTATAACCATATGCCAGAGGATCAATTTCATACTCCTGAAGTAAAAACACCTTAATAATCACAAATAAAACCTACCTCAAAGCCCAGCCGTATGAACTGATAGTATTGTGCAATTATTTGACTTGAGCCTGCCAGAAGGAGAAAACACACAGTTATATAGATTTAATAATTTTGTAGCTCTCATACTAAAAACAGGATACTTATAAGCCTCAATTCACTGAAATCACATGATTAGATCAGCAGAACTACACAGGCGTTATACTAATCCTAAGTACTCAATGATGATTCCAGTTATGGCTTTTTTACTGATCCAAAAGCTGTGGCCGCCTTGAAACTTGCTTCAATGTTTATATTTTTCCATGTCAATGTTATGTCTGGCTTGAATTTGTGCTCAAAAGAATCCAATATGTTGGCTTTCTGGATTTCCACTATTAATTTTTATTTCATAAACAGCAAGAAACACTATGTTTCTCAGTAAAACAAAATCAGTAAAAGAATATTTTTCCCATTCAACATAACAAAGAAGAAGATACATTCAGTATGATTTACAGCTCTCATGAATATATTCAAAGCTCACAAAACAACAAAGCTCGTGTAATGATAGTTTGGCTTGGACCCTTAAATTTTGATTAACAATGATTTGGGTTGAGTAATAGTTGAATACTAGATAAGTATATGCCTAATTTGATCACATAACGGGGTCAAAGTGAATATATATAGCTGATACTTACTAAAGCGGTGCACAAATAAAACTCTACTTAATTATTTAAGTACTACTCTGCCAAAGATATATTGATGAATTACCTTTAGAGAAGTTGAGCGTAAAAGTTGGTTGGTCAGCTCCAAGATAGTTGATATGGAAAATAAGTTCATCGGGTAAATCCTCCTTAGACCTCCACACATTCCATCCCACACCAGCGTAAACAAGACCGTACTTGTGACCACTGACATTTATGCTCTTAACTAACGGCAAACGAAAATCCCACTCTAGCTCAGGGTATAAAAAGGGCGCTATAAACCCTCCACTAGCAGCGTCTACGTGAATTGGTGTGTCCCACCCAGTTTCCTTGTTTTTCTCAGTAAGGAGATCATTCAGGCGTTTGACATCCTCAAACTCCCCAGTGAGAGTTGAACCCAGGATTGCAGCAACGCAGATGGTGTTCTCGTCCACCATGTCTACTGCTTTATCAGGGTCCATCACATAGTAACCCTCCCTCAGTTTTACTTCCTTTAGGTCCACTTCGAAGTACCTCGCAAATTTCTCCCAACAGACCTGTATAAGAAATGTTGTACATGGTCATTTTAAAGTTTAAACGAATGATATATAACAATGCCCCCCCTATCTGACACAAATCTCAAGCATGAAGTAAAGTTGGGTGTTAAATATACAAACTAGTAAAACATCTGTATACCTGAACATTAGCACCAGTGACAATGTTGGGCTTGTCAAAGGGTTTTCCTTGAGCCTTCCTCTTGTTCTGCCACTTCCTCTTGAATGCTAGTCCAGCGAGCATTATAGCCTCGGATGACCCTACAGTCCCTACTCCCACAGCCGTCTCACTATCCCCAAAGGGAGCATTGAACAAATGTGCTATCATATTTACGCACCGGTTCTGCATTACGGGTTAATGTCTTAAATTATAATTATAATTTTATTTTTTCTTAATAAATTAAATCAAGTGTATCTTGTGTTCCAAACTAATCTATTTTGGTAAGTGAAAAAAAAATATGCCAGAAGAAAAAAATGAAAATAGCGCCCAAAAGAATTTTATACCAAGAAATCGGGAACAGGTGATTCAGAGTATACCATGGGGAAATTTTGTATTTCATAAAGTTTTGAGGCAAAATTTTCATGATATTTCCCCGACTAGGAGGGTGTTTGTCTGTTTTTCCGCTTGAAAGTGTTTTTCCACTTGAAATTGCTTACTGGGTAACTGATTGGGCTCATTCAACACTTTTAAGTGAAAAGAAACAAACACCCACCGACTTCCATTCCGCACTTTCTTTATTTTGCCCCCATTCTTCAGTAAGCAACCAAAACTTTCTTACTGATTTTCATTCAGCTGCAAGTCTGCATTCAACACTGGAAAAAGAAAATTTACCGATGAAATTTGGTATTATCCGTAACAGAAAAATTCCATCAATTTAACGAAACCCAAACCGCTTTCCATGGGCCTAACCATCTCTACTAATATATCTCTCTACTACTATAAAGCAAAGCACCCCCTAGAGCCATTTGGGCCATCGTACTAGCAGTTGGGAAATTTTAAATACACCCCAAACTCTAAAAGCTCACCCCATCCCACTATTTGTTAAACTTAATTACACCTCTTAATATTTAAAGACACGTATGCCCCCAAAATATAAACATAAATACTTTTTGGAAATTTTTTTGATCTCTGGGAAGAGATCAAAACTTGCTGTATGGCATGAGAGAGAAACATATAAAAATCATTTAACCCACAAAGTTAACACCATTTGGTCTTTTGAAGAGATCAAACTCCTCTCTTTATAATAAATCCAAAATTCCTCTTTCCTCCCTACACTGTTTTGGATCCATTTTTAACTATTAAAAAATAAAATAGGTCTATCTTCCTCTCTTTAACCTTAATACGATTCCTGATTCCAAACTTCTAAGCAAGAGTAAAAAAGAAGAAGAGGACATCATCATCAATTCAATACAGTAATCAATTCAATACAGTAAGTACACCAAGTATCTTCTAATTAATATTTTAATAGCTATAACATGAGAGATAGGGACAATCTTTATTGAATCATAGTTTATTATGTGAGAAATAGTAAATATAATTCCAACCACAAGATATAACCCTTGTTCTACAATACAAGTCAGTTAAAATTTTCTCTTTGAATATTTAATTCTTAACCCTTTGTTTAAACCTTCATCAGGGAAATCCCTCATAAATCAAAATTTTGTATTTATATAAAAAATGTTCACTCTACTAAATCTACACCGTCGAACCCAATCAAAGGTAAAAAAATATATCAAGGCAACGGCTGAGATTAAATTAAATTTATACCTGTAGTTCAGTGGTAACAGGGTACTCATCCATGTCGACGTAATTTTTGGCAATTGAGTCCATCATCAGCTTATCACACTCTGGTTCCATCCAAGTAGTCACAAACGACGCCAAATTAAGCCTTGGATTCCCGTCGAGCATCAACTCGTCGTTTATGATCTGGAACGCCGCGTCTTTCGGGATCGACGCATTTGGCATCCTAAACCTCGGTAATGCCGTCCGCGCGTATCTCGATGCGAACGTAGAGTTCAGTAGCGTGTTCGACTCTGTTGCTGTACTTGATATCACCATTTGCTTTCTTGATATTCTGATTTGTTTCAGATTTCGTTGTGGTTTTATTAAGCGGGAAGATAAGTGATGGGTACACGTGGAGGTGTGTGGTGGTGACACGTGGTGAGTGTACGTGGTAATTGGTAACCGTTGATTTTAAGTTGAGTCGACGTGAGTGCAACAAAAGGATAATGACGCATGGGATATGAGTGTTTGTTATTTGTACAGCTGGACTAATAATTGGATATGTGGGGACACGTGTTTGGTTGGTGAGATATGATTGATAGCTACCAGTAGCAGTAGAAAGTTAAGTACAGATATAATATGAATGACGCCATCCTGATCGGGATTGTTTAACAAATATATCGTGTTTTACTCTCCCGGTGAATGCCTGATTTAATTGATGTCACGTAGGAACAACGCTCTATTAAGATGCCTCACTTTCATACATTACTGAATTAGGTTTTCGTGTGAACTATTGCACCAAAACCTTAAGGTGTTACTGAACTTGCATTTTTAGGCTCTTAGAGCACCCACAGCAGCTAGGTACACCCTGACGTGGTGGGTGGATTTTCAAATCCACCATCTTTTCCACCCAAATCGTCTTCCGGTAACTAGGTGAATCGGTGACGTGGTAGGAGAAAAATCCATCCAAAGGTGGATTGAGGGTAAATTCACGCCGCGCGGTTCTGAAGTGCGCGCAGCCATAACGTGCGGTTCAGAAGTGCACGGCAACACATAACCTTTAAGATTAAAACACGTGGCTCCCATCCAACGGCTCCCATCAAGTGCACTTCAGAAACTGCGCGTATATATATATATAGAGCAAGCTTGCCGCGCGGTTTAGAAGTACGCTGAGATTTTGATGGCTCAGATTGAAATACGTGAATGTATCTGGGACGTTCATTTCAAGCACGCGGTTCAGAACTGCGCCGGGGTGAATTCACCTTGGGATGGATTTCAAACTGTTGTGGGGTGAATTGAGGTGAATTGGATTCACGTTCAAATTCATCCAATCCACCCTCTTGACTGCTGTGGATGCTCTTAAAGCATTCATGGCAATAGAGTGACTTGTTTAGGTGGCAGGAAGTTACCCTCTTTTTCTCAAGCCGACTATAGGGGTCTTCTTGCCAAGGTCGCACCTAAAACATAAAATAAATAAATAAAATCATTATAAGGGTCAGAGACCTGCAGGGTGATTCTTACTTTTTCCAATGCTGTGCAGTTCTGAACTGCGCGGCAAAATAGGCGCCTCGGATTAAGACACGTCACAAGTTTCAACGGTCGCGATGCATGAAATCATTTTTAAAATAGACGCCTGTCACGATGCATATAATATTTTTTTTAAATAAGAGCCGCATTATTCTTTTTTTTTTTCTCTCCTCTCTCATGTCATGCAGCTTTTTATAATTGGTTTAAATCTTAAAAAAATAAAAAATAGGTAGGCCCTCCACTGCGCTGTGCAAAAATCAAGGTTGGTTACTGTTGATGCATTTTAGTCGGTCTAAGGTGACCTTAGTGCTGCATAAGCTGTTAAGAGTTTCAAAGGGAAAGGAATGACTCCAACCATTGTAGAGCAAGCAAACGTATGCCTTGTGCAAGGAACGCAAGTTTAACGAAATTTTCAGGAATTTTCGGTACCTGGGGGAATAAACTTGGAGACAATACCCATTGGATGAAAAGAAATCACAAATTAGCAAAAGGAAACAATACTTTTTATCTTTGACGAAGAGCAGAGCGAAGAGTGTAAAATTCAAACATACAATCATTCTGGGACATAAACAAAATGCAAAGGAGGATTGAACAGTATCTGCACAAAGTATATAAAGTAACCAGGAAACTATGGACAAGAACCTTACTACTCAATTGGTGACATACAAGACTGTTACACCCGCAAAATGTTCCGCTAAATTATGTGAGATACAACTGCACCTAAAAAACTTGCAGAATCATTACTATTTTGCCATTGTAGGTCTATTTTGCTACACTATGTGAAGAAGGATGCTTTTGCAGACAAAAGGTTTGAGTGTTCGTTGTCGTTCCATTATAACATCTTTCCAGTGCCATCTTTCCTGGCAACGAGCTCATTGATTTCCATTTTGCGCCATTTACCAATCATTGGTGCCATCTGTTCAGCTTTTTCATATAAACCGAGCAGGCCACCTGTGTGTATAAAAAGAACCTTTCTTCCTTCCCATTTTGTTGGATTATCATGCATGTCCTTCAACATTCGAAACGCAGCTTTTCCGCTACAAAAAGGTGCAGCACAAGAATCATATTAAGTCGCAAAGTAAGATCATCTCTATTGGATATGCTATTAGTGTTTATATTATAAAAAAGGGAGTACACAAAGTACAACTTGAAATAGAAGGATCGTGAGAATAAGATTGTGCCATACCTGTAAACTGGATCAAGAACAACACCTGTTGCTTTAGCAATTTCTTCCACAAACTTGAGCTCCTCCGTAGTGTTCATGGCATATCCCAGACCCTTTGCCTGTGCAAAATATAATTAATAACAAAAAAGAAAATATCAATCAGTAATTTGTAAGCAGCAAGATTAAAGTAGCTTAATCTGAATTGCTCATACTTGGTTTTCAAATATGAAAAACTGATACTATCATTTGTTTGAGGGAGTACAGGACAAAGGTGCGGTTGAAGTATGAATAAGAGTCATAAGACACACTCAACGCATGGTATCCCGTCACTCCTCTTTGAGGATATTTAGATAATTTCAAGCTTCAGCTTAGAGAAGGTAGATAAAGAGACAGGGGGAAGGGAGTGGGCCGGGGTATGCTCTCTTGTGGCACTTACGTCCTGTTCTTCAGTTTAGCAACTTCAGGTATTACTTTAGCATGGCTGTTTTGGACATGCAAACTATTAGCAGTTATGTTCATTATTTTATCTTTTAAATCACGACTGTACGATTAATAAATTTTATAATTAGCAATGCATGAGCTCGCAAAAAATATTTTTACGTCTTTCTTATCCTTTATGTGTACATCGAATAGGGCTTATTTACTTTGATTCCTACTGTTATTTGAGGACCTTCTCCCGTTACTGTTGTTGATGGTTATATCTATATTAGGTTATATTATAGATAATCCCCTCGAGTAGTATTTAAATTTATTTACAGAAATCGTGATCCAATTCATTAGCTTCTTTATAATGATCCAAACTCAGCCTGATGCTGCTATCAAATCCTGTGTTTCAACAATAATGGGAGGACATCTCTAAAATTTCAGATGTTTCTATAACAGCTGCGTGTTTTCAACCAACTTACTCTGCTTAGACTCTGGAACCGATTTTGGAATAGAGAAATCGTATTGATGTTGTGAGATGTCTTCTTAGCCGGGTGAACTTATCTATGCTTTTTGGAGCAAATATCTTCTCCCAACTATATTTTCAATTATACCAATTCCAAGTTTGAGGGGTTAGATTCTTCAAGTACCATAAAACCTAATAATAATTGGTTTCTAATTAATATGTGGGTGGTCTGATACTTATTTTGTTCAGGATCGCCAGCCACATTGGAAGATCTCCGTCTACAATAAACAAAGTTTGAAGATAAATCCATCTGTTGTAAAATTGACCTATATGAACTGATGTTCAACCGATAGCATTATTATTATCCTACATTATAATGTCTTTTTACGTGTCTAGACATAATTTTCTTTGACATTTCCCAGCTCTATCACCCTTGTAAAAGCCTACTATCTTGGAAGGACCAGTAAGCGCATGCAGCAATGGATTCTACAGCTTCCTACTTTGTACTTTGATAAACCATTTGTTCCCACAACCTTCTCCAACCTCACATACTGTTTTGAAGTGTCCCACGTTGATACAGAGAGATCAAAGCATATCCCTATCAAAGGAGACCATGCATCCCACCCACCAAAAACGTACACAAACACTTTTTAGACAGATCTTCAGACTTCGTCTCCTTTAAATGATGCTGTTTACGTAATCAGATTAAATCTAAGATTACTAACTTTTCACAAGGAGTCTATAGGTAGATAAAATATGTTTTGTCAACTTCTCAAAGCTATCTATAAGATCAAGCCTCCTGATCCAGGAGACATTCAACCTCTTAAAAAGATGCCATGTCGTTCAAACGAACCTTCCAGCCGTTCGAGCGAGCTTGAAGGAAAGTCAGCCAATTTTGTCTACCTCGTTTTCTAGGCTTAAATTGGCAAGTCGTTCGAACAAACTGGGTTCTAGAAGACCAGTTATGTCAGCCTCGATTTTCAGACTTAATTGAGCCAGTCGTTCGAACGACTATTTTTATTTTTATTTTTTTGGCAAAAGGTAAGATTGAATTAAGGAGAAAAAATACAACTGAGGGAGGCAGATTAGCTAAAGTCCAAAAGAAAAAAGAACATTATTTGAATCGGTAGTAAGAAACATGAGGGTCCTCTGCATGCTTAATGAAAACAGGTATCTCATTGCAGTATTCCTTGGTTCCATTGGGGAGTGAGTTTACCTTCTTTGAAGCTTGGCCAGCCGAAAAGTTTGCCTCTTTCCAGTTATGGGAAAATCTGAGAGAATGGAACTTGCTTTTTGTGTTGATCCATCTTGATCTAAATTTCCGAGGGACTTAATCTTTTTTGAAAGCAAGAGCTGCAGTAGAAGAGTCCTTTTCAACCCAGATTTTCCCCCAATTTTTATTCAGACCCCATTCCAAAGAAGCGATAATGACTTCACATTCAACATCAAAAGCAGTGGTGATACGTTTCCTTCGTAGTTTAGTGCATTTAAGGGCATAATTGTCCTATTTTGTAACTATGAAACTTGTAACCTTCATAAAAGGGCAATACTAGGCAAAATGAAAGGATCCAAGTTTGTAAACTAGAACTTAGGGTTTGAAAAAGGAATTCAATTGAAATCAATCAAATGCGAAATTGAAGCTCTTATTGGGAAATTATCCCGCCAAGTCGTTCGTATCCGTTTAATTCTTCATTACAGGTGATCTCTAATTCGATTGTGGATTAAGTGGTATCAGATTTTCAAGTTACGATTCTCGAGGGGTTGTTGGTTTATGGTCCCTACACGTGCCCGACTCAAGCAAACGAAGAAGATTTTTATGAGTTCGTTGAAGATTCACAGAAAACCTAGCTCGAAGAAGAAGACAAATTCGGAGATAGGCGATTCCGAAGATAGGCTCACAAAACTGGAAAACAAAATTTCTGACCTAACTACAACTTTAGGGGAGTTGGTAGCGCAATTACACCTCGCGACCCTCGCTAAAGCAACCACTTCGACGAAGCGACAAAATCGCAAGAAGAAGAAAGGAGTTGCGGAGGAGGAAAATGACGGAGTAACAAGGAGGAAAATAGAAATTCTAGTGATGTCGAATTCGTCGAGGAAAGACCGATTATTGGTAAGTTCATGAATCCTATGCGTAATCTTCGTATCGATTTTAAAATTGAAATTCGAGTATTCGACGGGTTAATCGATGCTGAGAAATTAGATATCTGGTTAGATAGGATAGAGACCTACTTTTCAGTTTACGAATATTCAAATGCTCAAAAAATATGTTTTTCAACATTGAAATTCACAAGTCATGTACTCACGTGGTGGAAGTCCTACTTTTCAGTCTACGTCACATAGTAGAAAGCTTGAGTTAAAAAGAGTTCAAGGTATTAGTGAAGAAACAATTGTATCCTATTGGGTATGAGCAAGAGAGATAATTCAAATGACATCATTTGCGCCAAAAGTATGGGCAATCCGTACAAGATGTCACTACAAAGTTTTATAACCAAGTTTTGGTTTTGGACATTAATGTGGACAAGTATGAAGTGTTCATGAAGTATAGGGGGGGGGGGGGATTGTCGGAGTCTATTAGAAGGGATTTGAAGTTTTTTACTGTAGAGAATATCGAAGACGCTACCGTGATAGCAATTGCTATTGAAGGCAAGTACTTGAAGAGTGACAAGAAAGACGACAAGGGCAAGTCGGGGTGCAAGTCTAGTTGGAAGAATGAGCACAAGGGGGAGTCCAAAGGAGAGGGGTCTTCATCCAAGGGGGATTATTACAGCCATTGTAAAGCAAATGGGCACATTTCAGATAAATGTTGAAAACTTCACCCGGAGCTTAAGCCGAAGGAAGAGAAGAGCAAGAGGGAGAGGGAAAAACTTGCACTAGCCGCAACGATTGTTGATATTCCAAATTTAGATAAACCAAATCCTAAGCTTACTCTTATGTTTAAGCAAACTATGGTTACTGAGAAGGCGAGTCGGGAAGAACTTTTTCATGTCAGTATTCAGGTAAAGCAGAACTTAGTAGAGACCATCATTGATCCGGGTAGTCAGAAGAATTTGATCTCTGAGGCGGTGGTAGAGAAGATGGGTTTGGCTACTACGACTCATCTTAAGTCGTATGATTTGGGGAGGATTCAGAAAGACGCGGAGTTGAAGACACGAAACAGTGTACGTTCAAGTTTTCGATCACTGAGTTGTTTATTGACGAGGTGACATGTGAGATGGTTCCTTTAGATGTGTGTCAAGTCATTTTGGGTAGCCCTTATATTATCTTTGGGGCCGAGATGTGATTCATTACCATAGAGCTCACAAGTATCGTCTTGTGAAGGAGGGAAAACAGTTTCATATCAATGCTTATAAGGAGCATGTCACCACAAATAATTTAGTAACGGCGACTCAGATGAAGATGCTGGTTAATGCGAGCGACAAGTTTGTGTTGTTCTTGGTGTGACCGGCTCAAGAGAGTCCGTCGGCTAAAGCATTGTCTACTGGGGCAATGTCTCCTAAGGAACAAACCGAAATGGGGAAGTTGCAAGAGAAGTATAAAGACTTGTTTCTTGACATAAAAAGGATGTTACGCAAGAGAGATGTGGAGCATGATATCACATTGGTGAATGGTGAGCCACTACCCAACATTAGGTTGTATCAGACTTTTGTAACCAAGTCTGATGAGATCAAGAAACAGGTACAAGAGCTCGTAGAGCAAGGGGTTATTAATCCGAGTTGTTCACCTTGTGGTTCACCGATGTTATTGGTGCCGAAGAAGGACGGGTTTTGGAGAATGTGTGGATTATCGGGCGCTGAACACGATTACGGTAAAGAATCGTTATCCGCTTCCACGGATTGACGAACTTTTAGATGAGTTATAGAAGGCTCAATTTTTCACCAAGCTGGATCTTAAGTCGGGTTACCATCAAGTTAGAATATGAGAAGAAGATACATGGAAGACGACTTTCAAGACCAAACAAAGACTTTTGAAGTGGATGGTGACGTTTTTTGAGTTATGCAATGCTCTAGCGACATTTATGCGGTTGATGAATGAGGTACTTCGTGCTTTTATTGATGATTTCGTGATTGTTTATTTAAATGATATCTTGATATATAGTCAAGCATGGGAGGAGCACCTCGTGCATATACGCAAGTGTTGGAAGCCTTAAGATCACAATAACTTTTTCTCAATGGGAAGAAGTGTGAGTTTGGGAATAAGGAACTAGTGTAATTGGAGTTCATTGTTGGTGGAGATGAACTTAAGGTAAATCTAGAGAAGGTGTCGGTCATTACTAATTGGCCTAAACCCGTACAGTGATGGAAGAGTGAAGTTTTGTCAGTAATTACAGAAGTTTATTCGACATTTTTCACATATTGCAGCACCTTTGCATTCCTTGACAAAGGCCGGTGTGAGGTTTGTGTGGGAAGATCACCATGAGAAGACCTTTCAGTTACAGAAGCAAAAGATTACAGATACACCAGTGTTAGCGTTACCGAATTTGAAGCGTTCTTAGGGCTGGCAATTTTACCCGCCTTGTCGGGGCCCCACCCTGACCCGCCCTTAATGAGGCGGGTTTGGTATGACTATAGTAGGTATGAGGCAAGTTTGGTCTTAAAAAAACATTTATTTATTGGGGCTAGGCTCAAATAAATAAGGCCTGTCACCCGACCCAGTTATATAGGTTATGACCTGAATAGCCTTAAACCTAATTTTATTGAAGATATGTTACTTTTACTTCCTCCTCATCCTGACTTTCATCCTCTGATCCTCAGCTCGTTTCTCTCTCTATATATACTTTTAAACCTAAGAAGAATTATCCAATCAATGGTTTTCGACCCGAATCGATGGTTTTCAGCTTAAAGCTTCAAAGTTCATAAATGGGGGGCGGGTCTGTGGGACGGGCTTGGGGATCCCCACTTAGGATAAACGGGTGCTAAGCGGGTGCTGGGGCGGGTTTGGTATAGGTAAATTTTGACGGGGCGGGTTTGGGTACTCCCAATTTAAGTTAAACAGTATTGGGGTGGGTTTGGGGGTAGGGTAATTTGGCGGGTATGGGGATGGTATTACTGCATCCGCCCCAAACCCGACCCATTGACAACCCTAAGCGTCTTTTTGAGGTCGAAACAGATACTTTAGACTATGCATTAGGGGCAATTTTATTGTAGGATGGGAAGCCGGTTGCCTACCATTGGAGCAGTGCGCAACTATCATACCTATTATGATAAGAAGTTCTACGCATTATATCAATCCGCAAAGCATTGACAGAATTACTGATTGGAGAAGAAGGTTGTGGTACATTCCGTTCATAAACCGTTACAGTTCTTATTTACACAGTCCAAGCTACAGCAAACTCGTCATATGAAGTGGATATTGTATCTACAACAATTCACCTTTATTATCAAGTATAAGAATGGAGTGGATAACAAAATGGCTGATATGTTATCTCGATCCCCATTACCAACTATTTTTGCTTTGTTGGTAGCTATGCAGATACAGCCTATTGTTCCGTCTGAGTATGTTGCAGGGAATGACGAGGACAAGGAGCTCAGTATGATTCACTTGTAAGGCAAGACATGTGAGTATGAATTGAAGGACGGTTTAATTTATAGGGGCAGTCTACTATATATTCCTGAGGGTGGAGACCGTTTACATTGGATTAGAGAGGTATATTGTTCCCAGGTGGCAGATCATTTTGGGGTTGAGAAGACTCTTTTGAATTTACGGTATTATGTCTATTGGACAAAGATGCAGGTAGATGTTGCTCGTGTGGTTCGTGGTTACGTTCTATGCAACACATCGAAGCTTCCCAATCGTAAGTTGGAACTGTATTTACCATTACCAGTTCCTAGCCGACCTTGGGATAACATTTTGATGGATTATATGGGTGGTTTGCCCATGACCAAGTATAAGAATGATTATTTGTTTATGGCGGTAGTTCTTATTCCATGCCAGAAGACGGTCACCGGGGAAGGAGCAACGCGATTATTTTTCAGAGACGTTTGGAGGTATTTCGGGCTCCCTTCTTCTATTATTTTTGATAGGGATAGCCGCTTTTTGAGGCATTTCTGGAGATCGTTACGGGGAATGATAGACACTAAGTTGAAGAGAAGTATCGCCTTTTATTTGCAGACTGACAGGCAAAAAGATGTTGCTAATCGCACTTTGGTTCACTTATTACGGGGATTCCATTCTAAGCATCCTAAGACTCGGGATGAGAGTTTACCGTATCTTAAATTTTCCTTTAACCGGGCGATTCATGGTTCTACTTTAAAGTCTCCATTTGAAGTTTGTCTTAGGTACTTGCCTCAAAGCCCCTTTGATATGGCTTTTAGTCTTTGTGATAAGACAGTGTTTGAGAAGAAAGAAGAGGAACAAGTTAAAGTTCAGTGTTTTATTGAGAGGATAAGCAAGGTTCATGAGGCGGTTGAAGTACAATTGAAGAAGACTCAAGCGAAGTATAAGGCTCAACACGACAAGTATCGGGTTGAGTGTACTTTATAAGAGGGTGACCTAGTTTAGTTATATTTGGGTAAGAAACGACTAAAGGAGGAAGGTAAGAAGCTCAAGCCGATCCGTTATGATCCATTTACGATACTCAAGAATATTGGTGACAACGCATTCCAATTGGATTTACCACCATTTATAAAGATGTATTCGGTGATTAATGTCGAGCATTTAAAACTATTTGAGTGTCTCTTCTATATGAAAACTCTACAATCAATACTTGCCTACCGTCAGTTGATGACTTATAGATGGAAAGAGAAGATCCGTTGCAGGAGGATAGTATTCTAGAGAGGAAAGTTTATGCTACAAGACGGGGTAGTATCGAGTTGGGAAGAAAGGTCAACTACCTAGCAAGTCGAAGTGGTACAACAGAGAAATGGGCACGGCCACATTCCCTCATCTCCAGTTCTAGCTTGAGCAGTTGTTCAAGGCCCCTAAAGAAGGGAGCCATGATCCAGGAGGATCTAGACATTTAACCTCTTAAAAAGATGATATGCCGTTATATGATTCTTGAGGAAAATTATTTATTGTGATATGATATGAAACAACTATTAAAGTGGTAGGCCACTACCATTATGATATGAAAGAAAAATTAATGTGGCAAACCACTAGCATAGTGATAAGAAAAAAAACTAAAGAATAAGTAAAAGCAACTGAAAGTGGTAGCTATGATTGTAGAAGATGGGAAAAAATGGTAGACCACTACATTATGACTCTAAAGAATAGAACCCAGTTCGTTCGAATGACTCTAAATGTCGTTTGAATGACATGCCAATTTATGCCTTGAAAACGAGGCAGTTAGAATTGGTCTTCTGGGGAACCCAGGTCGCTCGTTAGAACAGACCGTTATAACGGCCTTTGCCGGTTACACCATTATAACATACCCTTTTAAACCTTGAGAAAACATTGAAAATAACATATTGTTATAACGGTAACAACAGTCGTTATAGCATAAAATAACGGTCAGTAACAACAAATAACGAGTGTTATTTTTTAGAACGGAACATGAGGTATAACGGAACGGGCTCAAGGTGTTACCGTTACCGTTATAACGGTTATTTAAAACCATGATCTAAACTAGAGACAAAAATACAATGTACTTTTTTTTTTTACCAAAATGAGACAACTCCTAAAAAATGTATCTTTTTAACAAAAGCCAATTTCTTACAAATTTTTCCACAGCTGGACCCCAAATCTCACACAAGTCTCACAGCTTTGACTCTTAGCACCAATGGAAGACTCCAACCGAAGGCCTCATTAATAACCTAGAACGGAATATCACGTGAGAAAGAAAATGCCACTAGTAAGCAGTTTATATCTCATGCGCATGCGCACACGCATACGCACAATATCATGTGCAAAAAGAATCTGCAATCTCTAATGGATCAACACTGAATGCAATGCATTCAATGAATTTGTTCATGTTGAGATGTTCACATCCTCACAATGAATAGAGATAGATAAAATGGGTCGCCTTGACTAAACTCTTGTGAACTCTTAAGACGCATCCTTCCTTTTTTTCCATTTCACTTTTATTTGTGTTTGTGAACAATGAAAGGTCAGATAATTGTATAAGGAAGACAATAGAAAAGAAACAGTTGCCGTGAAACCTACTTGCAGGAACCCCAATCACCAAAATTTAGAAATAAGACACGGCTTTGCAAAAGACAAGCAGTTTGGGAGGTCACAATGAGGGAAAACGTAGAGATGCATGTTTATGAACATAGTACCCACCACTTCCTCAACTTATCTCAATAACCTTATTGTTTTTTAAATACCCCACCATATAGCAACATAGAGCCCTCCACTTCGTCAAATTATCTTAATACCTTTAGTGCTTTTTAAATACCTCACCATATCGCATCGTTCAATATTACTTATTTGTTTAGAGAAAACATAGGAAAATAATGAGATAAACATGTTTTCTTTTCCTAAGCAAAGTACCCATCCATGAAAAACAATACAACCTAAATATGAAAATTGAGTATAATATAACATAGAGAGGAATGTAATAAAGCTGTCAAATGGAATATCATGTTCATATAAAAAGATGGAATAATAAAATGGAGAACACAATTTATCTTATCAATCAATGTAATAAAGTGCTTACATCTTGAATGTCGACAATATCACGTGAGTTAACACCTGCTTGCAGCCCGTCAAGAAGGTCTTGGGTATAATTGTAGAAGTAATCGGGGTCATCGCAAACAGAGTATGCATGAACCTGTATTATGAATAGTTGTGAGGGTGTAAATTGTTTGATCAGGAATGTAGCAGGTATAAGATAGGGTAATACACACTTTTGCTTTCAGCTTACTCAGCCATGATCCCAATGACAGACCAGCAACAGTTCCCCCACTAGAAATTACAAAAAACATAAAAATATATTGAGGTTTACTTGGCATCTATGTAACATTGACATGGGTACGGGGTGTCGGAAACAGCGGTCTCAAAATAAGTGAAAACGCGGACACGGCCTTATACCTAATAAGATAGTATCATGCTTCATGTTTCCTATATTGTGTCTTATTTAAAGTGAATGCATTATGAATATATAATTACGATAGTAGCTAATGGGTTAATTTACAACTAATAACAAACACCAAACAATAGTTAGTAGGATTGAATAACATATATAAGAATTGGAAACTTTCTAAAAGTTGTGTCAAAAAGTTGATGATCTAAGCAAGAAGTGTCCGTTGAAGTGTCCACACGAGTGTCGGTGTGTCCAAGTGTCCGACACGTTTGGACACATATTTTTTTTTTTTAGGAATATGAAGTGTCCATGTTACATAGCTTGGTATCTAAGTTCAATTCTCAATTATATAGTGAAATAGCCCAAATATCCACGATGAAAAACTATGAAGATAAACTATGAACCTACTTTCCATACAAAACTTAACAAACTCAAAGACGTGGTAATTGGGCAAGCTATCCATAATGAAAGGAGTTCTAGTAGAAGTTAACAACTCGATAACCAAGTCAACAGGGTGTGTTGTTTATTTTGAGTCGGTAGAGTGTATTAACACTACTCAGAAGAATGTTCTCCAATAGGATAAAGCAACATACAAAGAAACAAACGACAGGCTTGATGAAACCAATGGCCTCTATCTCATGGTGAGGTCTTAAGTTCTCAGGTCTCTCAATATGCTGTTGGAAGACGCTTGATACAGATAAACTGCTTAAATATCCAAGATAACTGTGCCCAGGTCTTTCCCTGCCAACCGAAATGGCATTGTGCATTTAATTCCTCCTGCAGAACCCACCCAAAGGTGTATGGTATAAGATCCTATATATACTTCCCCATTTCTCTCCTAATATCTTTCCTCCTTGAGTATAGAGAATTGTTGCTGAGAAAATAATTTATGATGGCTTAAGGTATACGAAAAGGCAGTGATAGTTTTGGAATGGCTTGAAGATGGTAAGCATGATAATATAATTTTGATGCAGGGCCATAAAGACTTGCTTAAGAAGCAATCTTTCGTTATTTATACTAGATCTCAGTTGAAATGTAGAGGACTTACTAATGAAGAGAAAGCTGTCAAGTAGTGCTCCGCTTTAAAAAGGGTACAACTTACGAGAATCAGTGCGTAGGATTGATTTAATTGATAGGTCATTCCTCTCTATAAGGCCTACTCTTTGAGTTTACCGTATAATTTGTTGCTCTTTTATCATTAACAATTATTAAAAAAAAAACTAGCTTGACATGGAGAAAAAGAAATATAAGGCCGCAATAAAAAGGAATGAAAAAACTACAGCATTTTTTCTGAAAGACGTCACCTTAAAGGTTTTATCGTGTTCTCATACCAATAGTTGTAACTTCATTATTTCTATGAGATATAGCTTGTGTCCAGCTTCCACATTTTTAGTTATTATGTCCTACTAGTTGTTTAATGATATATTTACAAGCATCATTCAGTTATTGATAGTTAGGTGGTCTATGGAAATGTTATCTTCTAATTTCAACTTTTAATATATTTATTTAACTTTCATAAGAGAATGGCCTAAATCATCTCAATTACTATGATTGAAAACTTAGATGGATATTTCGGCATTTTAGGCTGCATTTTAAGCTTTTCTAAGATCATGTGTTAGACATTGACATGCAAATAACAGAGTATCATGGTTCCAAGGAACTAAATGAGATAAACTCTTTTTATACATGTTTATAGAACACTTGTCTAAGTTTCTTTCTTCCAAAGTTCTCTCGAAATGAACTGCAAACGACTCAATAAAACACATACTTTAGGTGTCACGGCCCAGCCCGGGTCTGCCTCTACAGTTCCCGGGGCACAGCGGATTATGTGGCCGTGCGGCGTACATGCACGTGCGGCCGGCATGCACAAGCCATCTTCACGGGCGCGGCGCGCCAGTGGAATAGTCCCACGGATGCTAAAGCGACATCCGGATAATCCTAGATACTCGTGAGGGTTCATCAAATCTGTATTCGGAATAGGCAACAACGCTAAAGGTTCCCTCAATAATCCCTACAGCGTAATTTCTCGTGACTGGGCACGAGATACGAATAGCACACCTGTCCTGTAGCGGATCAGGGTAGCTCAATATGTCGGGTTCCAGATATGGGACATGTATATCGCAAGGGGCGGCGAGCCTGAACTGGTTACATAGTCCATTTATAGGGGCGGTGCATCTCGATTGGCTCGCGGGGCATAGCGACGGCATAGCGGCGCCATATATAAGCCCTATCTGTAAAAGCGGCCCACATTGTGAGGCAATGTCTCCTGGCCTTCCCTAGGCCAAGGAGAATTCATGACTATCCCTTGTAGATAGCCCATGAGCCGGGGTCCAAGATGATCAAGCTATAAAGCTCTTTTAGTCATGGGGAGGTTTGGACCAAAATATAATTAAGAAGAAAAAAACGGGGCAAGGACTTTATACACTGATAGAAGTGCTTCTATACTTTTTTTAGAAAAATATTTGAATCTTTGACAAATAAAATGACTGCCAAATGTTATCATTTCCGGTTTGTCAAGTGCCCGCTGTCAAAACAACTTTTTTTACATTTTTCAAAGCAACTTACATTTCCTTTGCAAGGTTTCATTGAGTGATAATAGCCGAGATTTGGATTGCTATCTATTGACTAACTTCAGATATCTCAATATCTGACTTTTGACAACATTATTAGTCTCTTTTAGGTACATTGAAGAGGTTAATAAGGGGAAATGCTACTTCTCATCTTTTTTCAGAGTTTTCCACATGATGAACCTGAATTTTGAACTTACTGATCATTACATAAATGCCAATGGTGGGTAGTATATCCTTTGCAGTTGCGATGAAAAAAAAAATCATATTACTGAAGCTCTATTAGTAATACAGAGAAAATCACGAGGAAGTCTACATTTTTGAGATATATCGTAAATGGATGTCAACAGTCATGTGAATACAGACCGATTTATATTTTTATGTATCTAAATGATGTGTGATGGAATAAATGTAAATAAAGTATCGACCTTGGCCATAGAATTTTCATTTTCCTAGAAGTGTTGAAAAGGAGGTCAGAAATTTCAATTTTCTACGAATATTTTCTGGACTGGGAGGGCTAGGAAACATTTAAATGATCTGCTTATGATAAAGGTCCAAAATCTCCAGAAAATTTTTGCTACTCCACATTTGCTTTTCCAAAAAGGTTAAAGGTCCTCCCAATCTAGATAATATAAATGTGAGTAATTTTTGGGGTTTAGAAAAGACTTAACCTGCCACATGCTACAACAATGTCCTCGAAGATAGTGTTTCCAAAACCTGTATGAAGTTGTTGCTCGATCTCCCTAATTGCTTCAATGTATCCCCTGCAAAATGAAAAGATGGACAGTTAAAATATATTCGTGTTTTCATTAACTTATAATGATCAAAACTTATTTACTCGTTTAAAACCCGCCAAGTAGGTCAATTGTCATCTTTGAAGTTAAGGACTTCCATGGAATCAAATTTTATCTTTTAGAAGTTGCTTATCAGTTATCATAATATTACTTTACAGTTTATCAACTGATAATATGTGCTTTTTTCCACTCACTAAGATAGGTTTATTATAACGAAACGTCTATGTTGATGTGATTTACATAATTTTATTATATTATACTAGTATAACACTATAACACTACGCGGTCAAGAAGACCGGTGATTACTATGTAACTCAGTAATATACTACTAAGAAGAAGTCAACATTAACCTGTAATGTCAGTATGTAAATAATTTTTGCAAGAAGAAATACTACACGGGAGAGAGGATTTAAAAGGAAGAGAGAGAAAGAAGAAAAAGAAGGAAAAGAGACGTGGGAAAGAAATTAGTGAGAGAATGGAGAGAAAGTATGAGCTTCAATATGATAGAAAAATGCTTGGAACAGCCTATCATAAGTCCATAACTACCTTCTAGTATATGTATCGATTCAATACCTTCATTTGCCTCGTTTGATGTATTAGTTAGAGAGATGCACATAACTCCTATAATTTCCTTAAAGAAAATGAGAAATTATCTCTCGCCATATTTCTAGTCTATATTTTTCTTTCAAGATTTAGTTTACCCATATTTTTCTCCACAACATTTGTCTCCGTGTTTTATGTTCTATCTGTATTGCTCCAAACTTCTGTTTCATATTTCTCTCTATTTTTCACTCTAGATTTGTTTCTCCAAATTTCTCTTTCTAGAATTTGGTTTTCTTTACCATATTTCGCTCTACACTTTTTAAGTCTATGCTTTCCCTCCAAATTCCCCTCTCAAAAATCCAACTTTGTATTGAATATCCTATAGTCTCTATGCATATTTTTTCCGAATGCATCTATACATATTTTTATTTTTATTTCTTTCGTATTTTCTCTCTCCAAGTTACTTCTCCCAATTAGTCTCTTCATTCTTTCTATCCATATGGTCTCTTCAAATTTCTCCTTCTATGTATTTTCCAGATTTCCTCTCCATAAACAACTAACTAAAAATAAAGTATAAACATGTAGAAAAAATGAAGTAGAACAAATATTAACGATTAAATACTCATAATTGTAGAGTAACAAGGTGAACCACTTAAATTAATAAGAGCCGCTTCAGCTTAGCTGAGTTAGAGTTACTCTTATTAAAACTAACCTTATCTTGACCTATTAGGTACAGTGCTGGGTAAGTGTAACGCCCCGCTTTATTTTTTTCCGTTATATAACTTTGTTCTAGAGCTGTTGTAGTTTAGTAAGTTGCATGTGGAGTATGTTATCATTGCTCTTATATTCTTTCTTCAAACCCATTCAAACCCACACCGAATTTCCCCAATTCTTCTCCAACTCCTCCTTATTCTCCACATCAATTCTAGGGCACAACTCTCCCTTTAACTAATTTAAGTTCTAGAGAGAGAGAGGGGAAGAAAGAGAGATGTATTTGCTAAAGCTCTCTACGACTTACAGCTCCGCATTGCTCCGCACCGCTCGACTTTCGTTCTTCATCGTTTTTTTAACCTCAGGCAAGTGCATCTATCTAATCTCATTTGCTTTGATTGATATGAGTAAATCATAGTATTTCAGTTGTTCCAATCTTCTTTATACAAAGCATCTCCTAGGTATAAATCGGTACTGATTTTATCATTTTCTAAATTTTGCTCTTATCATCGCATCAAATCTATATTATACATTTCAGTATTGTGTAGGCAGTCATGCATCCTCCCGTGGGTTATTGCATAAGGTTTCTGTAGGCATACAACTGTTGATCTCTCTGTGTTAGACTTTGGTTCTTAATAGGTTAGTATACTAATAGTCTGATTTTTATTTGGGTTAGAGAATTGCTTGGGTATTAAAGGTACAGAGAATTTATAGAGGTCTTATTATAGGTATGATGGGTCTGATGGCGTTCTGGGGTAACTCTAGCTAAGCTTTGTTGGGGTTCTTTGTTGAATATCTTGTATATGGTTTATGGCAGTTACGACTTAATTGTATTGCGGCTGATTAAATGGTCATGTAGTTTAGTTAAGATATAGCGGTAGTTATTATCTTACTTATAGGATATCATATGAAATGGTTCTTAACACTAGTTGGTTTGAGGTAGTGCTTATTGGTGGGTTTAAATAATTGTTGATTGATGATGTAATATCCAATGACGGTGCTTGACTACGGTTTAGTTGTGAGAAACTTTATTGGGTGATATGGGCGTGAATAACTTGGCTTGATATTTGTTGGAACTAGGCATTCGAGGTGTTATAATCTGGTTATAGTATGTGTGAAGGAGATGGTTGGATCTTAGTGTGGCATAACCACCATTCTTAGATGATTTCCTTGGTTATCTATTTAATGTTGGTCATTTCAGTTGGCTGATATCATAGTAGCTTCTTTAATTAGTTTGGTTCGTTTAGATGAGATCCTTTAGTATGCTTAGACATCTAGTAGCTGATTTTAAATAGTACTTTTGAGACTTGGAAATAGTGGATTCCAATACTATTTATGAGGTTGATCTATATGATGGTTGTATGAGTGTGGTTCAATAATCATCGCAAGATATTGTGCTGGTGATAAGAACTTTGTACTAAATGGATATTAGGAGCGAGTCTGTGATTCTAGAACATCTTAGGTAATCCTTTGGTTTGTCTTTTGTGACAACCATTTAAGAGAATGAATTTTCCATGATTTAGTAGTACGCGACTTAGAATCGCTTTGACGCTTAGGGTTTCCTTTTGATATAGTCGCACTTATTGGGCATGTTACGACAGATAGCATTGGATGTTGGAGCTTTACTTCATTTGATAGAGTCCCCACTTGTTATTAAAGTGAGGGTAGATAGATCATCTGGTCGTAAGAGCGGTAGGTCTTTGGATATAGTCCCAGATGCTGATTAGGCAGGGGCAGACAGATCAATTGATTTTTATAGGATTCAAACTTCTTCCTTTCATTCATGCATAGGATAACTTAGAGTCATGTACACAGTAGGGCTATGTTGTCAGGGTCCTTGGGTTCGAGTCCCTAAACAAAATATGAGGTATCTATTTATCAGTGTTCCCGGGTTGCAAGTCCCTAAATTATACCCCAGTTACTTATCGGTTTTGTTATTCTGTGTGAATACTCCCCGTGGGCATAGATCCCTAAAAGTGAAAATAAAACAAGCTTTAGACCTGTAGGTTAAAATTCCTTGAACACTCTGATCAGGTGCATTACCCGCTAATTATTGGCTCACTAAAAAGGAATCCGCCAATCCCTGGCTCGCCAATAAGGGATACGCTTCTGTTGAGGAGAGAAGGGTGTGAGAGTGTGGTCCCACTGAATTAAAAGTGACCTTGTGTACATCGTCTGTTAGTTATCCCCCACACCTAATAATACTCTATAATTATTTATAATACCGGTTGGCGCCGACGCTTAAAAATAACATTAATAATTGAACCTCATTTCCTCAAAGCATTGCATCATTTATATATATTTATAGGATATTAGTTTTACTTAGACCGCCTTCTTTAGGACTCGTAGCTTGGTTAATATTCTACTATAATTCTGTTGGATCCTTCTTGTCTCTTTTCTGTGTTTATCTTGGTTTATCATGTCTTATGACCTTAGATATTTGTACTTGCTGGGCGTTGCTTGCTGATGCCTTGCGCATATATACTTTTTCAGGTGAATTGTTGCGGTAGCGATACTAGTAGTTGGAGCAAGCTGGACTTGCATCTTTTGGAGTTCTTACTATCCTTGTAGTATTATTTATCATTTCTATCTCTTTTAGATTTTCTTCCGCTGCGTAGTTTCTTAGTGTTGTAGATGTATTTACGATTTGTTTTAAATTGTAGTACGCCTTTTAGGGGCTCATCTTTAGGATGCCCGACGGTATACCTCAGAATTCGCGTTCTTAATAGTTTATTAAGAAGCCAATTTTGGGGGCGTGACAGTAAGGTCCTACTGGGGCTAAACTAAGTTAGCTAATTATTTCATGCGGTTACATTCTTTTAGAACTAAGTACAGACAAAGTTTTTAAGCCTGTCTCATAAAACAAATAAGAAAAATGCAAGAACTCTATTTGAACAAAATGACCTTGATTTCTAAACAATGTTTTCCTTACTTTGTTGAACCTCATAAGATATAAATATGTGTTACTATCACGATAAAGACTTTTTGTGGATGGCTTTCCTTCCTTTAAATCGACTAGACATTGTGGTTCAAAATCTCAGACTCATTTCATCGAGACCAATTCAACTAGGAAAAACTTTGACGATCCGTGCCGAGTTGAAGCAGTCCATGATTTTTATAAGAATTCCCCTAGAATCATACCGGACCAAGCTGATCCCGAGTCGGATCGGGCAAGTTGGTCCAATACAATCCGAGTTTTCAAACCATAGTAGATAAAGAATAAAGACCGCCCGACTAGAACATATTAAACTTCCTTATCACTTGCCCTTTTAGAACAAAAACTATACAATGACAAAAGTAGTGAAACAGTAAAAAAAACAACATTGTATCATCATCTCACTGCTATGAGGCTCAACAAGAGAAAACGTAGCTAGTATGATATGCCAAAAATTGGCCAGAATAAAAGATTGAGAAAGCCAAATTTTACTTATGTTGCCAAGGCAATTAAAAAACTGGGTTCAAAAACCGTGACATAGAAAAAGAATCAGGCATCCTTAATCCTTCCTTACCAGGTTCCAATAGAGTTAGATCCACCAACAGGAATAACATACGGTTTTCGTCCTTCACTTTGTAAACTCTCTTTTAGCAAATTTGTAAGAGCCTGAAACCAAAAATAATTTTTTGAATAGAAAGCCTGAGAATGTTAAACATGAAGAACATTAGTCTGACACCATACTGTCCTACAGGCAATACATGTTATCTCATACAGTTATTTACTTTTTGTATATTAAACCAGGCTTTTATTATGCCAAGATTTGTTAAGAAGCATTTAAAGGTAGATGGAGGTCAGGATCCTTTACTAGATGGCATAATATTTCGAGATGCTTTGTAGTACTTGTTTCGTATGACATCATGTATTTTTATGGATCCTTCCCTATTTACAGTCGGAGACTTGGGACGGAATTCAAGACTAAGTTGCAAATAATAAAAAAATAAAAATAGATCAAAGAGATAAATTGTTAAAGTTGGGAAGCACAAACCACACTCCCAATTTTTGAATATTCTTCCTTTGAGACGAGATCAACATGAGCTCCTACTAAACGCTCAACAAGAAGGTTGCCCGTCAATCCAGGATCTTTGTCCACTAGAGCCTGCAAGAAATTCAAAGAGAAACTCTATCATCCGACTTAATTCAAAAATCAACAATAAAGGCATGACAAACCAAAAGATAGTATAACGTTCCTAAAATAGGCGGAAAAATCGATATCTCGTGATTCGGCTATGTCCATTGCCTTAAAAACACACTTTCTTTCACATCTCTAAAGACCTACATCCACCTGACAAACCCAACAGGTTGAGAAAAGGAGAACGAAATGTACCTTTGAGGTGCGCAGTATAAGGTAGCAATCAAGATTTAAGTACTTTGCAGCTACAGCAGTAGCACGGCAATGGTTGCTTTGGATGCCTCCTATGGTTACAATACAATCTGCACCTTGTGCTACGGCATCTGCCATTAAGAATTCCAACTTCCTGACTTTGTTACCACTTAATTGCATTCCTGAAAGGTCATCACGCTACAGAATTCAAGATTAATCTGTCAGTGTATACAATAAGATTGAAAGAAAATAAAGAAAATGTAAGGCTACATGCACATTAAAAATGAATAAAATAATCAATTGGCAGTGATTATTAGGTAGCTCGATCTTTTCTTTCCTAGTACGCCTATGATTTCAAAGATCCTCTTGAATAAGTACATTAATCGAATCACATTGAGAGACCTCAGTAGATGACATTATAAAATATAGTAAGTCGATATAGTTATCCACTATGAATTGTAAAAACCTTTGGAAAAGATACTTATTTTGGTGACCAAATTCACACACACTACATTCACGCAGATTTAGACAACCAGCAGCAACAACGAATACATTCGACAAGTAACTCCAACACTTGAAGTCAACGCCCACCCACCAGAAGGTAAGTAACTGACTAAATGAGATGTGACTCCAGATAAGATAAGATAAAATCTATTTACATGGAAGATAACAAGATCCAGCAGTTAGAATTATCACCTAGGAATCTCTTATTGCCTTAAATAGGAGGCAACCCTCTCATTCAATGAAATTCATATCTCTCTCCCTACCCCACTACCTCTAGGATAGTTGAAGTCAACTAAATGTAATTGTAATAAACCTACATATCTAGTAGAATTTTAATCCCTCAACACTCAAACCAGGGTTTTTCACCTCAAATTAAGTTTACTCTGTATTTATATTTCTCGCAAACCTTCAAACATTCCCCCATTAAGGGACGCGTGAACTACGAGTTTGATCTGAGACAACAGCATATTTATTGTACGTTAGCTAAGTCCGACTAAAACTTACATTACTAAACAGGGATGTCAGTCATCAGACCCACCGATAGGGAGGTCTCTTTTCTTTTAACTTGGTTGCAGAATGTTACTTGAATGGTTATGGTAGTTTGACTGAAGCTTTTTATAATCCCCTAATTACCCTTATCTATGCAACTTTTTCTCTCTCAACTAAAACTCCATGACTCTTAAAAAAACTTTAAATGTACAAAATCAAGTTAAAATTTTTACCTTAATCCACAATTCCGTATTTTTGGGCAAATTTGGGATATCCCATTTGTGAATTGGAGTTGGAACCTGATGACAAAAGGCAAGAAAATTTACTAATCCAAACAAGCTCTAATTCGAAATCAAAATCGAAAGCAGAGGGAGGAGTGAGAGTTACATGTGCAAGAGAGAAGGTGTGAGAAGGGACGGGGTTGAGATGAAGAGCCCAAGAGGGAGGAACATAGTGCTTCTTTGCAAGAAACCCAAAGCCCTGTTTGGTTCCATCATTAACATCCATTGAAGAAATAACGAGTTTTCTTTGAAAGAGTTTTTGTGTTTTGTTGATTGGATGAGCAGTTGTTGTAAATGTGATCGCCTGACGGAGAAACATAGAGGAGTAAGACCAAAACTAATCAACGTTATTCACTCTAATAACTGTCTGCAACGTATTTTCAAGTTTTATTTTTTATTTTTTATTTTTTGATTGGTAAACGGTAAATTAATAAGCAAAATGGTTTTTTTTTTTTTTTTTTATTATTATTATTGGTAAACCATATATTAAAAAGCATAATGAGAAACAAAAGTAGTACCATCCTCCTCTAGACATGGATTTAACCATTCTTGGGGAGAATTATACCAAGTCCAACTAGTCGAATCACCCGTAGGTCGACTAGCAAGAAAATGTGCAACAGAGTTAGCGCTCCACGGAGCATAATTAATACAAATATTAAGAGAGGAGTTCATCAAAGTCAGGCAATCCTGTAAGATAGCCTTCGTGGTCCAAGAGATGTTCGCTCCTCCAGAATTACAAAAAGAGAAGATGGCTTCCACATCTGTCTCGATGATGGTCTTCATATGTTCTCGCTCGCATGCCCATTGAATGCCTGCCAAAACTGCTACTGCCTCCCCCTCTTCCGCGGAGGCATATCTGCGGGAAGAAATTCGGGTTGCACCAAATACATTGTTAGTGTCACGGATAACCAGACCAATGCAATTGAAACATTTATTTTTGCAAAACGAGGCATCAACAATTTTTTTTTTCAGTCAAAGGCCGGATTACCCCAAGGAACCTTGATAGATATCCGTTTATTCCGAAATACCGGTTCATTTGCAATAATTTTATTAATGGTCCACGAGATCCGGATGGGATTCGGTACAGTTTTTTGAAAAATCCAGGCACAACGCGCCTTTCAAGATAACCAGTAAAGAGAGAATGTGACTGCAATCCAGGTAGCCCGATCAATTGACCAGTTTGTCGGGGGCGAAAGCCACATCACAATCTAATCATGGACAGACAAATGCTCAGCCTGGTGAAGTAATCCACCAAGTGATGTACCAAACCAGACTGCGCGGGCAAACGCACATTCCAGGAGGAATTGATGGAGAGTCTTCAAAGGGGCCAGACACAAAGGGCACGAAGTATCAGATAACGCAAGTCGAGCCGCAATCTTATCTCGGCAGGGGATCATATCGCGGAAGCATTTCCACGCAAACATCTGGGCCCGAGGCGACGCCTTATTCTTCCAGAAGCGTAAGAGGAAAGAGGGGGTACCAAGACTCGGTTCTAACTGTGAGTCAGACATGAGAGCCCGATAGGTGGACTTAATGGAAAATTTCCCATCTTTCGATGTGTTCCATTTCAATTCATCCAAGTTACCTTCGCGAGGAATATAAATATGTGAGATAAGGTTGGCCGAAATATCATCGCACTAGGCTAGCAGTTCATCGCGCCGCCAGGGTCGGCTAATCGGATCAATAAAATGGCTCACCCACATCGGACACTCCTCCATATTAATACCAGGTCGGGGGATGGGTTTCCTACCCCCATCCGGAGGAATCCAAGGGTCGATCCAGAATCTAACCCGATTTCTTGTACGAACTTGCCACATAGAATGAGCGTTGATGGTCGCAATCGAGGAATGGACACTTTGCCAAGTCTAGGACGAAACCGCTTTCTTTGGAGCCTGTAAGATATCACAATCCGGAAAATATTTAGCTTTCAGCACACGACCCACAGCTCGTTAGGCTTTTGATGTAATCGCCACACTAATTTTGAGAGGTGAGCTTTATTAGTAGTGCCTGCCTCCCTAATACCTAAACCTCCTTCGCGTTTCGGACGACAGACTTCCTTCCACTTTTTCAGGTAGAGAGGTTTTCGAGCGTCTTTCCCTTTACCCCACCAGAAGTCACGTTGGAGCCGGTTGATATTTTTATACGTGGATTTAGGGAGGGCAAAACAGGACATCTAGTAAGTTAGAATAGCCGATGTCACCAATTGTATAAAGATCGTTCTACCCGCCTGAGAGAGTAATTTCCCACGCCAAGATTGAAGACGGGATGAAATCCGTTCTTCTATACGATGGAAAGTCTGGGCTTTGGACCGATGGAAGAACAGGTTCGTTCCCAAGTAACGCTCATCGGTCGGCATGATCTTAATTTTCAAAAGACGGCTGATAATCCGACAGTGGCGATGAGGAATATTCTTACTGAAAAACACGCCCGACTTAGCCAGATTCAGTTCTTGTCTCGTGGCCCGGCAAAAAGAATCAAGAACATTCTTCAGTTCAAGCGCTTCAGCGATGTCTGCCCGGCAAAACAGGAGATAATCATCTGTAAATAGAAGATGGGAAACCGGAGGGGCTCGTCGAGATGCTTTAACACCATGAATGAGATTAGCCGATTTCTTATCCCCCAAGGCCCGAGACTGACCTTCCATCAGAATAATAAACAAAAAGGGGAAAGAGGATCACATTGGCAGAGACCCCTAGTGGGGGTAATGAGCCCATGGGCTGAGCCGTTGAGAAGAACCGAGTACCGCACTGTCGAAATACATTGAAAAATCCACTGACACCAAGTTTGACTGAAACCAAGGTTAGCCAAAGTGCGCATCAAAGTTCCCCATTAAATCCTGTCGTAGGCTTTCGACATATCTAGCTTGACTCCCATCAAGCCCGTTCTCCCATTTTTTTGTTTCATAGTATGGATAAGTTCGTGGGCAACCAGAACATTGTCCGAAATCTGACGACCACTAACGAAAGCACCTTGAAAGGGGGATATAAACTTATCCAGAAGAGGCTTAAGACGAGAAGAAAGGATTTTGGAAATAATTTTATAGATAACATTATAGAGGCTGATAGGCCGAAAATCACACGGGAAAGCCTTAGCCCCATTCTTGGGAATCATAACAACATGAGTAATGTTGGTATATGAGGGCATAAAGCCCGACTCAAAGAATATGGAGACCAAACGGCAAATATCGGATCCAACCACCTCCCAGGACTGTTGAAAGAAGAGCGCAGGGAATCCATCCGGGCCTGGAGCTTTGTAAGGGCCGATACTATCTAGAGCAAACTTAATCTCCTCCGGAGTAACCACACGAGTAAGAGTACTATTATCCTCTTCCGTAATACACATACCAAAATGATGGATGAACTCAGGAACGTCGACAGGGTTAGAAGTTTGAAAGTTACGAGCCATGTCTCGGAGGAAAATTTGGCCAATTTCGGAAGGATCACCCGTCCAACTCCCTGATTCATCTCTAAACCAATCAATGGAGTTTTTTTTTCGTTGAGAGAGGGTTTGCATATGAAAGAATTTTGTATTGCGATCGCCCTCGGTTAACCAGTTAACCCTCAATTTTTGTCGCCAGAACATCTCCTCTCTTAACTGGGTCTCATCAAGTTCTACTAACAATTCCGGTTCTCGGTTTGCAGTGGCATCAGTAAATGGAAGAGCTTGATTAATATAAATTTATTTTTTTAACGCAAAAATCTTACTGGGGACATGACCAAAAGAATTCTTATTCCATGATCTAAGGCCAGTTTTCGTAGAAGAAAGTTTTTCTTTCACCAGTTGGGCAGGGGAGCCAGACCCCGTCATTTGCCAAAGTTCCTTTATCAAATGGGGAAAGTATGGCTCCCGGGCCACATAGATTGAAAGCGAAAACATTTACCTAGTGAATTCAAATTGGGATAAGTATCAAGGCAAAGAGGGGAGTGATCCGAACCCAAGGCAGGAAAATGGAAAACCTTTGTTGTTGGAAAAATAAACATCCAATCCGCATTTGCCAAGCTCCGATCTAATCGCTCTTTGATGTTGTCTTTGCCACGACGTTTATTGTTCCAGGTAAAAGGGTGACCCGAGAAACCAAGATCAATGAGGCCAGCTTGTTGAGTAACCTCTCTGGCGAAGGTGCTAGACGCAGCGCGAAGCGGTTTACCCCCCACTTTATCTGGATTCTCAAAAATGGTGTTAAAATCTCCCAATATTAGCAAAGGTCCAGAATGCGCATTCGCCGTTGTTTCAACCAAACGCCAGCTTTCATTCCTATCCCGTTGATAGGGGCTCCCATAAAAAAAGGAGATCATCCAAGGCGAGCCAGTTGGCTTCGAATAAATCAGGACATTAATAATATATGTATTCAAAATATTACATCCAAAGAAATATTGTTTTTCCACATAATACAAATACTTCCAGGCCGTCCCTGGATACCAGAGGCAGGAACATCAATCCAGTTTGGATAGCTAAGGCGGCAAACTAAATCATGCATTTCTCCAGACGAACGTTTTGTTTCAGATAAAAAGATAATGTCCCCGTTAGAGGACCGGATCAGTTCTTTTAAGTGCCGAATTGCTTCAGGTCGACCCAAACCTCGGCAATTTCATGATATAATGATCATAATGGCCCGGGTGGCCTACGTGGAGCCACCCGAACCCTAGAGTAACGGTCGAGAAGATAGTATGTATGACGAATCCGAGAGTAAGACACCAAAGTAGGATTGTGTACCTGAAAGTGTGTCGGGCGGCGAGAACCAGACGGAGGAAGCTAGAATGGTAAGTGCGGATCCCCAAGCTGAACAGATTGAACATCAGACTGCAAATGTCGTATCACCCTGGAGGTCGAACCAAGGAATCCACGAGAGGGAACCTGACCCTGTCTCTCCTGGTGACAGAACTGTCTCTCCGGTTCATTCGTAGACGAACCCGTCGTTACCGCCAAGCCTGCCCGTGGAAAGATGATCGGTGATACCAAGGATCTGCCGAAGGAATCTCTGCCTGAGTCCCACCAAAAACTGATTCCATGCCTCCAACCCAATCATGTGCCCCTATGATCATAGTTCCGCCCATATTGACAGAAGACTCACCCTCGAGTTGGACCAGAATTCGTTCCTCCTCCATCATTATTTACTTTGATGTCTGTCCTCTAATCTGGTATTCCACAGTATTCCCAGCTGGGTCCCCTTCTCCCCAAATCAGAGGACATCTGTAGCCCCAAGTATACCCTGGTCAGGAAGACCTGCATACCTCGAGAACCCGTCTACCTCTCGTAACAATGTTCCTTCCGACGGGTCCTCCACTGAACCTGAAATAGACCCTCGGCTTGCTCCTCTCAAGGAATCCTGGTATTGCTGATAAAGTGCCCCTCTGGTAATCAACCCCTTCCCTTTACCCTGTCTCCTATATCCTGATGAAAGTTCAGTGGAATCAATACCCTGTTCCCCTGCACAAGTCTCAAGGAAGGTATTGGGTCTAGGTGAATTTCATGTTAACTCCATACACACTAGGCTAGGAACCTGTCGTGGGATCTCAGGCTGGAGCAAGGCAACATTCAAGTTCCTCCCGTTTATTTCTTCTATCTCTGGAATCATAGTACACCTCGGAATCCTATGACCCATTTTAAAACAATTCGTACATAAATTTACTGGGGTCCCTTCATACTCGATATCCACAGAAATGTGATCATTCTTAACCTCTGCCCAAATAGCTGGGGAAAAGCCCCATAAATATCCATAACTATTCGAGCTCGATACCCATTTTTTATGATCCTTTTATTTCCTCAATTTGGTTCGGTTGTAAGCACAAGTCCAAGATATTGACCAAATTCCTTGAGGAAAGCGGGAGTGCCGTAAAAAGGGCTTGGGACATTAAAAGTAACCCAAAAGAGAATAAATTTGAAGATCAGAGGTTCAATAGGTGTTCTAGTTTCATACATCATTAGAATAATTGCATGTCCATAAGGATTCCACAGCTGATTAAGAAGTACATAATTTTGATCCAAAGCAGAACGAAAACGAAACAGGAAATACATTTTACCGTTAACAGTACGTTAAAATATCTGGATATCTTCAGAGGTTTCCATTGACCAAAAAATTTTCAATGCCGCCACAATCTTCGAGAAACTCCGGCCAGTTTCGAATGACATCATTCCGATTAGGGTATACTTCCATTGTTTTTCCTCTTATATTATAATTTCTAGACATATTTTCACTAAAATTGCCCCCCGCGGTTTTTTAACTGTAAGGCTCGCCATACTATTAATAAAGTCAAGATTGACAGTTTCCGAAGTCATAACGCCAGAGAAACAAAGACAGATCTTTCTTGTACTAAACACAGAAGCGAACCGTCCACTACTCGAGTCCCACCCCAACCCAATTTCACCAATTACAAACAACTACTACAAACAATGCGAATAAAGCTAAAAAGCCGAAGTAAACAACAGCAACAACAAAGCACCCCTACACTTCCATACTTTAAAACTTTAAAAGAAGGACCCCACACAAAATCACACCAATTTACAAACTAACAAGAACTCCTTTGTGAGATTCCCTAATGGAGACCAAACATGGCATCCCCCACCCCAGAATAACTCCACTTTCTAATAAAGAAGAGGGTAGCTCGTCAAGACCACAGCAAGGAAAAGAAGTTTTTTATACTTCGAATAAAAACTAATACAGTCAGATCATAACGTCTATCACACAAAGGAAAATATCTTCGCCATAAATGCAAAGCGGTGAAACAGTAACTCGGTACACGTCGATATTAATAGGGCAGGCCCACCTGCTCCTAACAGATCAAAACAAAACCACACTTCAAGACTCGGCCCACAACCAGGTCCGGCCCAATCAGAGTAATCCAACCCAACCAAACAAACAAAAGAAAACATTAACCAACCCAGATAAAAAAGACCACACTCCCCACTGCAGGCCCAAGCCCAAAGCTTAGGACGACCAACCCAACCAAACTGAAGTCTGCTAAATGAAATCCTTTTTTTCTTTTCTTGAAACCCTTCTGATTTGATTGAGCAAATCAACAATCACACCAAAAACTTCCCTTTTCCAATCGATATGCCTATTTGATTCCCGACCCGCCTTACCATTCCAGAAAACTTCACCTGCCTAAAATCGCTGCCGAGTCACACCTGCATGAAAACACAATCAAAGAGAGGAAAATAATGGAATTATACACTCAAGCAGATCTGAACAGAAAAACCAAAAGATCAAAAAGAAGATGATGAGCAAGATTATGAAGGTATTGATAGATATCGCTAAAGTCGGGTACAATCAGGATTCATCACCATATCCTCAGACTCGCCAAAGTAGTCAATAACCAAGAACATACCGATCCAATCACCTCCTAAACACAAGATGTAAGACACCGAATGATTATGATGGGTAATACACAGGGATGGATATGACAAAGGTGAAGAAACCCTCCTATGAGAACGCGAGAATGGTTAGGGAAATCTCAGATCTACTTTCTCATACTAGATTACACTTTCTCTCTCTAACTTTCTCTCTCTAAAAAATCTGGACTCTCTTTCTCTAGAAGTCCCCTGATAAAAAGGTTATAAGCAAAATGGGTTACAAAAGTGGTATTATCGCCCTCCAAAGTCAAGTGGAACCACTCAGGGGAGTCATACCATGACCAATTATAGTTATCCCCCACAGTTCTACTAGCGAGTGCATGAGCTACAGTATTTGCACTCCGGGGTACAGAGCATATAACAATATTTACAAATGAACTAAAGAGGGCTAAGCAGTCCTGCAATATGGCTTTAGACGTCCAGGAAATAGTTGTTCCCCCCGTTCTACAAAAGGTGGCAATAGCCTCAGCATCCGTCTCTATGTACACCTTTGGAATTCTCCATTCCTTAGCCCATAGAATGCCCTCTAACACTGCAAGCGCCCCGCCTTCTTCACTTGAGGCAAATCTGCAGGCAGAGATACGGGCTGCACCAAAATTATTAGCATAATTTCGGATAATTAAGCCAATACTATGGAAACATTTATCTTTGCAATAAGAGGCATCAACATTTATTTTGACCCACCCAAACTCCAGACTACCCCAAGAACCTTACTAATAAGACGTTCATGTCGGAAAATAGGTTTTTTAGCAATCATTTTATTAATGGTCAAAGAAATACGGGAAGGGTCCAGTTTAATATTTTGAAAGATCCAGGCACACCGCGCTTTCCAAATCAGCCAGTAAAGAGAGAACGCAAAAAGAATCCATATCTCTCGGTCAATGGGCCAATCTTGAGGTGGTGAAATCCACCTCTCAATCTAAGCCTGAGCAGTAAGATGGGAAAACTTATGGAGCAGACCCCCATAAAAAAGTGCCAAACCAGCCACACGGGTAACGCACACTCCAAAAGGAAATGATGTAAGGATTCCAGGGGGGCAGAACACATCGAGCACGAAACATCCTCAAGTGACATTCGAGCCACAATTTTCTCCCTACGCGAACAATATTCTAAAGGCATTTCCAAGCAAAACATTTGGGCTCTGGGACGCCCTATTATGCCAGATTTTTAGCAGAAGAGTCGGAAGGCCCACAACCTGCTCCATATCATTACCCGAAAGCAAAGTTTGATATGTGGATTTGATAGAGAATTTACCACCTTTAAACGGGCACCGCCGCAACTCATCCAATTATCTTCCCGGGGAATGAAAATATGGGAGATTAATCTGTCGATTCATCATCACACCAGGCAATTAACTCCTCCCTTTTCCAAGATTTGTTGACCGGGTTAATGAAGTGACTAACCCATTGGGGCGATCCTCAGGAGTTGTGTCAGTTCAGGGGGGTAGGTTTTTCCCCCCCTCTAACAGGATCCAATTATCCATCCAAAACCTGACTCGCCTTCCGGATCTAACCTGCCAGCAAGAATTAAAGTTGACCGTGCGCTATATGGACTGAACACTACGCCAAATCCAAGATGATCTACTTTTTTCTTGTCCTGTAGAATATCGCAATCTGAGAAGTATTAGCCTTCAGGATAAACCCCAAAGTTCATCCGGTTTTTCCGTTTAGGGATTCGGAAGCAAGGCTACAATAGGGTCACCTGCTCAAATTAGTTGGAGCTTACC